>JASSUY010020072.1:0-29356 GCA_032466535.1 Forpus xanthops
TTGGGGGTGTTGGTTGATGAGAGAATGAACATGAGCCGACAGTGTGCTCTTGCTGCCCAGAAAGCCAACCGTATCCTAGGCTGCATCAAAACGAGCGTGACCAGCAGAATGAGGGAGGTAATCCTGCCACTCTACTCTGCTCTCGTGAGACTTCACATGGAATATTGTGTGCAGTTCTGGTGTCCTCAACAAAAAAAGGACATGGAACTGTTGGAACAAGACCAGAAGAGGGCCACAAGGATGATCAGGGGACTGGAGCACCTCCCCTATGAGGATAGGATGATAGAGTTGGGGCTGTTCAGCCTGGAGAAGAGAAGGCTGCGTGGATACCACATAGCAGCCTTTCAATATCTGAAGGGGGCCTGTAGGGATGCTGGGGAGGGGGTCTTTGTTCGGGACTATAGTGATAGGACAAGGGATAATGAGTTCAAACTTGAAGAGGGGAAGTTTAGATTGGATCTGAGGAAGAAACCCTTTACTGTAAGAGTGGTGAGGCACTTGAATGGGTTGCCCAAGGAAGTTGTGAATGCTCTATCGCTGGCAGTGTTCAAGGCCGGGTTGGACATAGCCTTGGGTGACATGGTTTAGTGGGAGGTGTCCCTGCCCATAGCAGAGGAGTTGTAACTAGATGATCTAAAAGTCCTTTCCAACCCTAACTATTCTATCATTCTATGATTCTACTGCAATTTTATCTTGACAGCAGATCCAACATACTTCTCTCCTGTCTTCTTATTCTCTCAGAAACGTATACTTCATAAATTCTGTTTTTTCAGTATGATTGAGGAATGGAGTTGGAAACTGCTAAATTATTTTGTTGGTTGTGGTAGAAAAACAAGCTCTATATTTCCTTTCTGTATGAGCTTTACTGTACTATTCGGAACATACATTATTAAAACATTACTTGCCAGTGAAACCAATGGAAATGAGTTTGAGTTCTCATGGGGACTCTACCTGTTAAGTAATAAAAGCATTTTCTTATCTGGTCATTTTGCACAGTAACATCGCGCACTGAAACTAGTGAAAAGCAGTACTCGCTTTTAAAGTAGGAGAGCCCGGTCAGAGGTAACTGTATACTTGATGCAAGGAGAGGCTCAGATCTGTCCTTAGACGAAGTTCATTTATGAGCAAGGCACTCTAGATCTTGTTATACAATGAATCTGGATGCTTGAAGGGGTATTACTTCTAAGCACCAGTGTACTGATCGACATCCAAACCTCTGCAGTCATTGGAATAGCTGCTCAAGATTAATCCTTTTTTTTTTAATTATTTCTCAGGGTATCGCTGAAGGATCATGTTTTCTCTCTGATGGCTGTGAAAAACACTGCCATGACAATGTTTGTGCACCATGACTTTCCCTTCTTCTACCACACACTTCAGTGAATATCTGAGTTTTCTTTAAAAATGGTGTTAGTTGCCTTAAACATTCCTAGCTGTTATTTAAGTCATTAATGGAGGTGGCTTGTTGCCTTGGACAGCTATTAAGAAATTGCAAGCAATGACTGGAAAAGACTGTGACTTCATTGGGTGGGCTAATCAGAAAGTTCCTAGGAGTAAAACAGTCTGAGATAAACTTCTGTATGAATTTTGTGAAGAAAGCTTGAGCTGCAGTTAAGAGCTAGTTATAGGAAACTTTAATTGAGGCTTTTTTTTTCCTCTCAGTGTAGGAGTCCAGAACAGTTACTGAAGAAATAAATGCAGTCAGATCTTACAGGATATTTTGTGTAGGGTATTGGCAGATTGAAAACCTTTATTTTCTATTTTGAACCATAAAAAACTGGTATGTATTAAACCATTTATACTGTTCATATTATCTATATGTTTGTAGTATTTTGTATATTAAAAGATTATTTATTGCAGACATACATTTAGGTATGTAACTGAAACTTCATATTCATTGAACACAAATATAAAATCTGTGACAGATTTTATGAAGTCAAATTTCATAAAATTTGAGGTTCGCATTTAGTTTGAAGTTCGACATCTTTAAGTTGATAATTTCACATTATCCCATTCAACTTAGCATATCTATATTTTTTCAAGTGGTTTTGCATTTTTACATCTTTGGCTTATAAAAAAGAGGAAATTATACACGATCTAAAAGCACTTTGCTTGATATTTCATCACGTTCACTGAGAAATGCAATGTGAGCCAGAAATTACTACTTTTAATCTTCGACAGCTTGTATATACTGACACCTAGGATTGTGACGGATCACTAGTTTAGCATAAGCTCAGCTGATTGCAGTGTTAAGTTTTGCTGATCAGTTTAACTTCCCTAGGTGTCAGTTCATCCCTACATTCCAATCTACTGTGAACTGTGGAGTCATGTTCACCAGAAACACATCTAGATTGGCTTTTTTTTTTGTTTTATATCTGACATTTTTAAGCTCCAGTTGCCTGTTCGTACTCTATAATATAAAGTGTTAAAGCAGATGTCTAGTGTATATGTGGGTTAATAGATTTTGTAGGATTCACAGTAGGCAGGTTAATCAATGGTTCTTCACAGTTCCCTTCTTTTAATACAATATACCTGGAGTGTGACAAAAAGCCAGATTGGCTTCTTGATCTGATATAGAGTAGAAAAATATTAAGATTTTAAATTGGTGAACAAGAGCCTCCACTGAGCAATGCTTCATGATACTGTACATAGTTTAAATTTAATGTAAAATAAAATTGTCTTTCGCCACTGTGAACTTCTGCCACATTCTTCTTTTTCCAACCCTTCTTCCTCTATCTCTGCATACTGAAAATCTCACATCCTGCTTTCTGGAAGTAAAGATATTGAATGTCTTTCTCTTGCACACCATTCCAGTTCTGCACACTGTAGCAGATCATTTAATCATAACAGATTGGATACTGTGCAAATGTGAGGTAATCCACAGCAGGAGAAATCACACATATTTCTGACCAACAGTTTAACTAATTGGCTCAAATAAAGAAATATAATGCAGTACTGATGCAGCTATCTGTATCGATGTAATAGTAGATAGGCAGGTGGATGGTTGGATAGATAGTGGAATGGATAGATAGATATGTCACCCAAATGAAGCAAAGCCATCCACACTGCAAATGCCATTTCCTCCTACCTATGATACAGTAACACGACTACTGCTTCTACAATGGCATGTAGATACATGAAGGAACATGGTTGCAAGCAGGATTACTGAAATAGAACATTAAATGATGCATTTCAGTGCTGAGTATAAAAGGGATTTATTCTACATATGAATTGCATTTCTTTCACTTTTCTATTAAAATCAGATATACCTCTAATTAAAAAAAAAAAAAAAAAACGAAAAGAAAAAGTAGTTACAGACAGGTTGTTAGTTATCAAAATAAACAAGCAGGGAATAAGGACAGCAGGATCAAACAGATAACAGAAAACCCACTGCAAAAGATGACACAAAACATGCACCTTCTGTCCTTTCTGTTCTCCCTTTAATTAAAAGCACAAGCAGGAAACAAATTAAACATACCAAATCTCTGCTATGTGCAGTTTCAGACCAGACAAGGTACGCAACTCTCCTGCTAAAAAGTGTACATGATAGGTGGCATCTGATGGGACTTTAGACCCTTTTTTCATCCAATTACTATAGGAACATGAGGCAGTGCCATACTGAACTAGTAGATATGCTTGTACCACCAGCTTGGTTTGCTCCCTATTTTAGCTCCTGGCCCTTATTCCTACCAGCCTGTATTTGCGTACAACAGGCTTTGCCTGTAGGATTTAACCTAGAGCACAGCAAATAGCTGTAGAGGTGGGAGAAATCCAACAAAAATCGTGATTGCTCTAGAGAGCTCTTCTACGTACTTACTATTCAACATGAGATGATCCACATCAGTTAATTTGTAGATCAGGCCTCAATCCTTGGCACCAGAACCAGGTCCTGTTACCAGTATAGCTCTATGGTAATATATCCTAATCACCATGTATCCTGCAGTCTCCTGCTGTAGTAATGCACAGCGCAGGTAGATCTAGCATGAAAATAAACAAACGTACTTTAAACATATAAATTCCTTGGTGTCTTCAAATTTTTGGATTCTGAGAATGGGGTCCATCTCACTTGTAAATGGATGAAAATATGTATCTGCAGAATATTATTCATCTGAAGTGTGTTAGAAAACTTAGGATGTGCTGGATCACCTTGTAAAGGCACACGCAGAAATATTGCCTGGATAGTCTGAGATGACTAGCTGAGAATTCACTTTCTCAGTTTTGGATATTTAAATTGGGGCAAATGAATTTGAATAATATTATATTGGGAGATCCTAGAATTCATACTTTCATATATTTTCTTTCATCTTTTTTAAAGGTAGAAGTTGCTAATTCAATGTCAATGATATTTCCTTTCTGAAGATCATATTCTGAAAGCAGACACAGGCACATGTCAGAGTTATTTTTTGTCCTTCCTGCAATGTATATCAGAAATAAACATGTCCTAACGGATCTACGCTTGTATTTAGATCTGAAAAGAGGAGTTTTCAATGAAGGGGCAGCATGAGCAGCATTCCTCCAGTTCTGATACAACTATGTAAATTTAAAAAAAAAAAAAAAAAGTTATTTGGGGATATTTCTTTTTATTTTCCCTACAATATAGTGAAATAATGCAAAAAAAAAAAATTATTTTGTAGTCTGATACGAAATAATCTTTTAATAAAGCTGAAAAATTCTGTTTGTAAGAAATTGTCATAACTCCCATCTGAATAGGAGATCTGAAGTTGGAAACGTGTTCCTGTACCTCAGAATACACCTCTCTCTGGGGTGGAAGAAGGTGTTGTTGCCCCTTTGTCTGTTGACACTTTAGTAAACTCTGCATCAATGAGGACATTTAATATGCACATATTCCAGATTACATGAACAGCCATCATTAGTATTATCAGAAGTTAAATTTTCTATCATATAGATAAGCTCAGGATCTATGTTAAAATATATGTTATTTACTCATAGTTAAGAACTCTATATATCTTTCTAGGGTTTTCCAGGCAGAAATGCATCCACATGTCCCAAAGTATCCGTGCCCTTGACAAGCACAATATGAAAAACATGTGCACAGGAATTTCTACTGCTTTCTAGTGAGAATAAAAGATTGAATAGTTAATCTTTGAATATGAAATACTCTTCTGTTGTTTTCACTGATTCATAGCTTTAAAAGGTTAACACAGTTAAAGAGTAAAAGTTAAGACTTCTGTTCAGTTTTCACCCAGACCAATTCTAGATGTGTTCTAGGAACAAGGTAGATCGCAGAATGAAAAGTGTAAAGCTTTGGTAGATCCTGAAGGCTAGAACTTGTCAATCCTTCTGCAGGTACAAGAGCCTGCTATATTAAAGCAGACCATGTTAGGGCAAAGTAAAGCTGTATCTCTGACTTTTCAGTCATAGGACTGGCTGCTTCACTGCTTCCACAAGGTACAGGTATCAAACCCAATGAGGGAAGGAGAGCAGACCTCTGAAGAAGATTGTTGACAGAGGTTGTCTGAAACTATTGAGGAAGATGCACCACACTTCTCAGTGATGTGCAGAATGAAGCAAGTAATTTCTTTGCATGCTTGGAAACCCCCCTTTGCAGTTGCAGTAGGCCCTTACTACAGGCCAAGTATTTACAGTATATTTGAATCATGGGTTAAAGACCTTAGTACATAGCCTGACATACTGTAGACTTTACACTTATTTATGGAACATGTTAATCTATATAGTATTTCTTCTCTGACTTTTCAGATGTTCTTCCAAATTGCAGATGCAAATAGAATGCATAACAAATTGCTCTCTGAATGTCTACAATCATAATAATCTTGTCACCCAGGGGTGTGCAGATCTTTCTTGGTCAGTTGGAGTGTAAACAAAAAATTCATGAGTTGGCCACTGTCATTATCACTGTGCTGTTGATATTGTTTTTTGCAGATTTAAGCATTTTGGAAATGGGAAATGAGAAATGATTGCTCTGCAATAATGCTTAAAAAAGGTAAAAAAAGGATCCTCATCTGCAGGACAGTGTAATGCCCAAGATGTAACATCAATCCAAAGAAATTTAAAGTTGTGGAAAACCCGTTGTGCCTGTCATGAATATTGACAAATCACCTCCATCCTTGCTGAAATATTGAATACAATATGAACCTAGAGGCATTCACAGTTTGAAAGAATCTGTTTTATAGCCTTACAGTGTCTAGCAGCTTCCATTTTTTACCGTGCTGTTTTCAGGCTTTTCTCAGGAATGTTGCTACACAACAGTATTAGAGTATTAGAGACTAAGTCCACAGGTATTTCGTTCTGTTCTAGTATAGGTTATTATCAGTCTTCAATATTTGGCCCAGGAAATTATTTGAAGTACTTGCACAACAAGAAATATTCTAGACATGCCGCTGTCTGTGAACATGCACTTTTAGGTAAGAAATGGAAAGATAAGTAAACTTTTAACATACAGTGGAAGCTAATCCTCAATGGATTATTTTTGCATTGAAAAAAAAAGTTCTTAGCTGCAAAAATAATCATGTAGGAATGTTTGGGGATCAGGGCTGGGAGGATTTGCAGAACAGTGGACTGAAACTTTATGAGTCGTAGTGGTCCTTCAAGTGCACTGTTAAATGCACTACACAAATGATTTCTGTGATTTGGTGAGACCAAATTATATATAAAAATAAAAAGAGGTTATATATGTCTCTTAAAGCACAGGGACCTACTGCTGTCACTGAATACCTCCCAGGAGATGTACCCAAGTCCATGCAGTTGCTGAGCTCTCCCATTCATACTGTAATTATGGCTGCCCCAAATATTTCCTTGTGGGGTCTTTTTTTTTGAGTTCAGCTCCAGTTCAGACCCAGAGCACCCTTTTCAGTGCTAAACTGAAACTTTGAAAAAGAGAGTCCATAAAGTACAAATAATTATTTTTGTGTTGCTGCTTTTCTCTGTGTGAAGTTTTCTGTATCTCAGTTTCTCAAGCCACCTAAACCCAACTCAGTATGGATTCTAGTGTGTCAGTTTAAAAGTACACTTTCTTAATTACTTTTTACATGCTAACAATTGATTCCTGGCATTTTTTTTTTTTTTATTATATTTTTTTCTTCCTGCAGCAGGTGTCACCTTATAAGTCTCTGCAGCAATTAATGAAAAAGTGGAATATTCTGGGAGTTGTAGTCTTTCAAACAGAGCTTTGCAAGGACATATCTGTATTGGACCACTACAGCTCCCTGAACTTCCTCGCATCACTGCCTATGAAACGTCCTTCAACGTGACTAGTTTGGGGGGTGGGGTGCTGTTCATGGAATTACAGAACTGCAGCTCACACATCACCTTGTATCTGTGCATGGAAGCAACTGGGAGCCAGAATGGATACCTGTGAACCAGTGCATGTTTAGGGTGGTGAACAAATAAAGAAATCTGGTATGAGGCAACAATGTAATTTGAAATATTTCACTTTAGAAAAAATATGCAATCCAGTTTGTGCCTTTACGACAGAACTCTTCAGAAGCCCAGCCACTTGGACATTTTCCAGACATCTACATTTTGGTCAAATCATGTTACACTTAGCTGCTTTTAGACTTCTGTTTGAACTAAATGATTTCTAGCATTGTCTTTTTTCTTCGCCTCCTCTGACCCATGCCCTGGGGAATAGGTTGTCTGTCTGTCTGTCTGAGTAGAAGAAAGGCACTGGGGCCACTTCTGCACTCCCACGTCCAGCTCCTCCATTGTTAAAAACTTTCTAAGCCTCAGAGAACCCCTTTTATTTTTCTTATTTTTTTTTTGTTTTAACAGCTTAACTCTCCACACTAATTCATTCAGACAGACACATGCTTCAGAAGATATACAAAAGAAGTCACTCTAACTAGCTGGAGATGCATAAATATCTAAATAAAAATATTAAAATCTTGGACATATTTCTTAAGGATCATAAGGTCCTTTCTAATACTAACCATTCTATGGTATTTCGGTTTCTTTTGGCAGTTCCTTGTCCTTATCTCCAACTTGCCTAATGAGTCTAGATTTAATCAGACTCCCATTATTCTTGATTGGAGAAATTAGGTACAAGTTGTATATTCCCTGGCAGCATATGGCTGGTTCCAGATGTAGGCTATATTCATTGACAGAGCAACTTGAGAGCTTTAGTAGAACTTTTCACGTTATTATGAAACTAGAGTCCCCCAAACATCGTGCTCGACAATTTGTAAACCTGTACTGAAAGTCTTACAGCAGCAGCTGTGCTTGTGCTCTGAGCATTGTTGGTTTCTGCTGCTGAGCAGATGGTGTTAGAATAGTCTCTTTCACTGCCTTTTTGAATTCATGATCCTAGCTAGAGATCAGAAAGTGGGAAAAAAGCATAAAAACTGTAAAATAACAAGTTAGAGATACTGATGGCTTTTTTCTCCCCAAGAGTTCAATTTTAGTTTAACTTCTGAGCAATTGTTTTGGGAAATCTTATTTTAGCTAACCAGCCTGATTCTGCTTCTAAGTCTCAGTTATGCTTTATCTGTACTAACACAAACTTTCAGCATCTTTGCTCCAGAAAACCTCATTTTCAAGTCATAATATTCTTTAGACTATTATATAATTTAAGTTGCACAGAATAACTATATACACATATATTTAAACATGTGGAAGAAAATGGGATTTAATTTGCAAAAGAAGTATACAAGCCCTGAGGAGAGAAGGAAGAGAAATGGATGCTAAAGGAATCAGCTTCCACAGAGATCATTCACTTCAAAGAAGGAGCTTCAATTACTTGAAAAATCTCAGGAAATACATGAGAAAAGACCATGCTATTCAAGTTAATGACTAGTTTTATGCTTTCAACCTTTGCCCTACATGCACTAATAAATTCTATAAACATCCAATACATAGATCTGGCAGAAGATGTATTTATAATTAATGCCTTTTTAGACTAAGTGGTGCTTATTTGTGATTTTCAGTAATAAATAGCATGTTTAACACATTCTTAAAGAATGCCAAGAAATTCACGTGAAGTAAAAATTTGACTGCATCTTGTCTGCGTTAGTGAAGCTCCAAATACAGTTCTTGGATGCTCTCTTATACCAGTGTTCTTGGACGCTCTTTTATATCAGAGGAGATTTACCTTCTGAATTTTTGAATACATGCTACCGCTTGGTCCCTAACTAAGGTGTCTGAGGTACAGTCATGCAATGGAAAGAACAAACAAACAAGGAAAGGATAGTAGTAGAATCTTTTTTTTTTTTTAGATAACACTTTCCTGCAAAAGACAGAAGTTTTTACTGTTTTTATTTTAAAATTATTTCCTAATGTTATGTTGCTTCCTCTTCTTCAAAACCCAACAGCCTTTGTTATTATAATCCTCTCCAACAAATAAAAAATTTTGTCTTCAATCAAAATTTAATTATTTTTAAGTCTTCTGCAATAAGAAACACTTGTATGAGCCCACATGCTTTTGAGGATGAATATGCATGTTAATGCAAGATTATTTATTCAATTAATTCAATGCATTCAATTATTTATTCTATTAATTTATCCAATGAATAACTAATTTGTTGTTTACTTTAAAAGGTTCAAGACATCCTTGAGCAATCCATGGACCAATACATCAGTGTAATTAACCAAAGGCAGCACTAAAGATATGTTGAAAGTTTTTCATCTGCTGCTTACAGTGGCTGGAGGTGCTGGTCCATAATGGGAGAGTGCTGTTCTTTGGAGAGTGCTACTATCACCCTGTACCACTTGCTGCCTAAACACACAAAGAACAAGGGAATGCATAATCGTAATAACAGCCCCTCTTTCCACTGTAGAGCAGTACTAAACAATGGAAATTAATGCCATGATTCCAACAGTCAAGATGCTACTGGCTACAGCTTCTCAGTATGTCCTTGGTCCTGACCAAGGGAGCTACATCTAAGGTCCAGTGTTGCTCACCAGGAGCAGTGTTGGGTAATGGCTGATGTTCCAGGAGCACAAGACTCCAAATTTGTCCTGCTCCATACCTGTGTGGTACGGAGTCCAAGACCAAATTTAATTATTAGAGTGAAAGAGAGCATTTATTTACCCAGTAGAACTCAGTGTTAACCCAAAGACATTAATTAGACTGCATAATATTGCCACACATGCAACTAGTATCTATTATACCTTCTGAATCTGCTCCTGTCCTTTAATGTACCCAGAATTTTTACAGCAAATTTGCCCAGCATTTTTTTTAATAGTACAACATTTATCTACATTCATTCTGTTTTTGTGGATAGTATAGCAAGAAAAGCATCAACTGTTATTAGCTGTTTGGGAAGCAGACAAGGAAAATTGATGGATATCTGTCAGCAAAATTAACTTAAAGCTTTTGTTAGAAGATCTAGAAACATGAACCAAGGTACTAGCCACTGAACTAAAGACTTACATTGTCCTTTTGAAGCTGCAGAATGGGAATTCTTTTTCTTGTTTTTTTACTACATCACTGAAGAACTGGACACATGATGATTAAAGCAAAAGAGATTTCCTATATTTCAACATGGCTTTAGCTTTTAAAAATAATTCATAAATAATTCAGTGCACTGCTTGCAATACTTGATGAATCCTTTGTGCTAAAGTACATGAAAGAAAACTTTTAGTTGGGAAAACTAACTGCACAGCTTCTTTTGTACATAGCCATCTCAGCATTGCTTTTTCTTTCCAACTGGATGGCTGAAAATCAAATAATAACTGAGAAATCCAATGTCTTAGCTGCAACCCTTCCAGTCTGCATGATGTTAAACTTTTACTGTTATATGAATGTTATTTTAATATAAAGAGGTTACTCATGTTTGTATTTCTGGGAAGCAAACAGAATTTGTTAGAAAAATCATGGAAAAAATATTTTCAGGTAAATCTCCAAACCTCTTTTGTGCTTTATTTTGAAATGTGTAGTAAATATACTGGTTGATGTCATTAGGCTGAAAGTTTGCTGGTAATCAAAAAATAATTTATTAATCATAGCACATTAAAATATGTTAAGACTTTTTCAGATATTTATATAATTTTGCATAAATATTATTTATTCATGTAAGTAAACTTGCAACTGATTATATGGAGGAAAAGTGAGTGCGATCAGTTCAGTGATTCCTCTGATGACTAATTCCATTAAGCTCTATATAGTGGGGAAAAGACTACATCCTGCTGAAATTGGTCTTTCTAAGGAAAAGTTACACAGCTGAATCTCTTCTGTCTGAATTTTACTTTGTGACCCAGCCAAATGTGTCCCAAAATCTTCTGGACTTCTGATTAACTTTCAGGTATTTCAGGGAAATAATTTTCAGTGAAAATTAGGCGTGTGTTTAAGTTTGCCTTTATAGGAAATATGCACATGCAATACCTTAAAATGTGAGGATTTCTTTATTATTAATTACAGTTAGGACAACTACTGTTCAAATTTTACTGAAAAGCAGATTTGTTTACTTTTCTGAAAAGCTCTCAATGAATTTAAAACAAACAAAAAGAAAAAAATCTTTTCCCCAAATCTTTCAAGATTGTTTTTTATGTTTGCTTTGCATTAAACCTATGAAACACCTTAAGCCTAAGTGTAGTTTCTGTGAAATTAATTTTTAATTAGTATTTCCTCAAAAATAAGCAGCAATTTTCTACAGACAGTTTCCAAGTATTCCTCATTTACTACAGGCTTCTCCTCCTGGAACTTCATAGGATGTTTGACCTCTCTGAAACCTGTGACATTAATTGCAAATGTTCTCGTTAAATGTTTTGGTATAGTTTTCGATGTGAAATTAAGTTTAGCCAGAGAGATACCAAATGCCTTTTATTTTTTTTTCCTCTAAACAGGGTAGGCGTTTTGTATCCATAGACAGTAAAAAAAAAATGGAGCAGAAAACCAGAGCATTGCTGTGTTTCAGGCAATTCCGCTTGCCAAAACTACAGTTTTAATGTTGTTGTTGTAGTTGATGTATCATGTTGATAACAAAATCTGACTGAAAGGCTGGTCTGGTCCAAAAGAAACAGAAAGCCAGTCACTGATACAGGCAGCATTACTGGCAACTGTAAATTTAGGCCATAACAATGTGATTTTGACTTCATGTTGATCTATGCAAAGCTATAATACTACAGAGAACTATAATATGGTAGTCTTGTAAGTAGGATGTGAAAATCATGTACGGTATTAAGAACCTCCCACACCAAGGTGCTGTGCCTCACTCCGTGAGATCATAACTGTGGGTAGCAAGCTCTGCAGGATGGCAGATTCAGCTCAAAGCAAGGCATGAAGGGAGATGAGTTTGTTCATCCTTCCTCTATTGCTGTCTATTTTTTTGGAATCAAAACTCATTTTGCCTCCTCAAGAAGATACTCAGCAAACATTTAAAAATTAAAATTTCATTTTATTTTTCCCTTCTTCAATATCAGATCCTGTACACTCTTTCACTCTGTGCTTTTCAAGCCTTTGATATGATACTGTTTCATAAAATGTGAATGACATGTTTTATGGCATGCATAAAAATATAAACCTGGAGAATTTACGGAGGTCAGGGTTTTTCAGACTGATCGCAGCACAGTTGAGGAAAGTCTTCTTAACATCCTATCCTCCTTCTGATTTTCAGAGAATCGACTTATTTTCCCCCACCAACTTCAGGTCAGTGTAAACAATCTACAGTTTACTGAAATGACTGTCTTTCAAAGATCAACTCACGTACAGGGAGGTGGAGGTATCTTTAATCATGGTTTGGGTTGGGTTTTTTTTGTATGTGAGAAAATACCCTGTGTATGGAGAGGAGGAAAGGTCACTGGTTTTGAATTTATTTTTAGCCTTACTGAAAGCTGTTTGGTGATAACAGTGGAGAATTAGATCCCGTGCCAGCCATAGAAATAGTATAATAAGCAGCCGAGATTTGTTATGCAAGTGTATAACTTCCACCTTGGTCAGAAGGAGGAAGACCAAAACTCCAGCAATGACAAAGAAATCATTGGCCTCTTCCCTGCTACCACTGCCCCCACAGCCCTGCAGTATCTGGCAGATAAAATAGCTGGGACTGTGCCAGCTGTGAGGATGCAGAAATCAGCTGGAAAGGACTGATTCATGTCACGGCCCATATACTCAACAGCTATCAGAGGGGAGCAAAGATCAGTCACACTTTGACCTCGATTTGAACCAGCGACTTAACAAAGGCAAAAGGCTCTATGTGCCACTATCAGTTCCCAGGCTCATCCAGTACTTTCCTTGAAATTAAATTTTATCTTCAATATGTCATTCCCAAGCCCTAGTGGAAGATAGCAGAAAACAAGGCTGCATGCAAGTCTGTCTTTACATTTATGCATCTCCTATTTGTCTATCTACCTATTTATCTGTCTCCTGGAATCTGAAGGAAGACTTTTATCACCTGGGTTTAAAGACAGAATTAGAATTTGATTTTTCTCTCCAGTTGCTCTATCTGTTTATGTATATGTAATATTTTATTGAAAAATACTTTCACAATAGCCACGTTTGTCAAGAAATGCAATTTTGCAATGCCAGAGACCCTGCTGTGTTCTCAAAACTTTGAATTCATTACTGCGGAAAAGCTATCAATATTTTTTCATCATTACAGTATCCTTTTGCTCTGAAATTATCGCAGAGAGAAAAGCAAGCCAGATGCCATTTGCTTTCAGTGACATCCTGCACATTCAAAAGTCTCTCATGAAATTCCCAGAGCAGACCTTACTCTTTGTTTGATTTTGGTTCCTTCTGAACCAAAGAGTAGATTTTGCTTAGCTTTCTGAGGAAGCATGCAGAGAAAAGGAGCTCTGAGGGAAGATTATGCAATTTACCCTTATAAGAGTAGTAGCAGTAACAAGCTCTTTCCTTAACCTTCTGCAGGTGGAAACATGCTATGAGCCACCAGTCCCTGACTGGTGACCAGCACCAGTGATAGCAGCAGTTGCTAACCTTTCAGTGATGTCCCAAGGCTCTTTCACATTGATGTGATTGGAACTGGACTGTGTCCTGAAGTATTTAGCCACTCTGAAGTAAATGAAGTCATTTATCCAGGTGTCTGGAAAATGGTACACAGAGATGATATTATAAATGGAACCTAGAAGTGCTTAGATTTGCTCAAGAGCTGTAGTCCCCTTGTGCTCCTGGCACCAGCTAGGAGGAGGCTTTGAAATGTTTGTTCTTTAGTGGCTCGTCCCATGTCAAGGTCTAGTGAAATATGGCATCTCTTTTTGGCTGTTTTGTTTCTTAATAACTTGGGTAGATTTTTAATGAAACAGCTAAAAAACATCTGATAAGGAAAAAAATATATATGTGTGCTGTGTTTTGTGAGGGAAGATGATTAATAACATTATTTCTTTTTTTTTTTACTTCTTATGACTTAAGTTTAATTAACTGTATGCTGCCATTATGTAAATCCCTCAAATTTAATAATTGCAATGGATGGCAAAAGCCTAAGCTTTCCTGACTGAGATATCCATTGTATTTTAAGATTTCTTGAGCACAAAAAAAGTGTCGTTCTATCAAGTAAGGATAACAATGCCACCTACGAGTGGGGGTGATGGTGTTAGTCTTGGCCCATTAAGCTACTTTCTAGGTCATGTTTGTCAAAGACATCTGTTACCAAGTCCAACAACAGCCAAAGAAAACGACACACTCAAGGCTATGAGGTTTAGTATCTAGATCCCATGACAGTGTATGGACCTTAAAACAAGCTTATCCTAAAAATAGGAACATTTGGAAGGATCATCTCAAATGTTCAGCAGTACATTCAGAAGCACATTGGGATAAGCAGTACAATGTAGCAAATGTGGCTGGAGACAGGGGAGCCTTCAGTACTTCTGACTGTTACTGATCTCATGATCTGCAACTGGTTGCTTCTCCTCTGTATTGTTTTCCCTGCTGGTCTGAGTCCAAAACAGGGAAGAGGTCCCAGGCTGACTTTCCATGCTATCAGGGACCGGTGTTTGTCTGCTTTGTCCCTCTGCTAACTTGGGAGCTATGTTGTGGTGAGCATTGCCAGAACAGGAGACAGTGTCAGCCTAGAAATGGAGTTCCCTTCTGAAATTTTGAAGTCTTATTCCTCTACTTTGTGTGGGTTTTCATTGATAAAGTAGAAATTAGACTTCATTCTTCCATAGCAGATAAGGAGTTCAGTCTTGGGCTCCAGCTGCAAATATGAAAATGTGCATTAAGAAGACATTTATTGGAAGTATCTAAGAAGTAAATTTATAAGCCAGGATCAACATTCTGTCTGTTGAAACTTTGATTTTAATTTCTTTTTTTTTTCCTGGATAATGTTTTGTTTAACATTAATACAAGAGATGAAATCACAAAACAGCTGTTCAGGTTTTCCCTCTCTGGGACCATTTAGTAAAGTGAACAGTACAATGGTTAACTATAGTTTTGTCAGGCTCAAAAAATGGGATGGTAGCCAACTCCTACAGTCAGTGCTCAAGGGCACTGTGATTGTCATCCTCTTCATACAAAGCAGCTTTATAGTAATCATCATTTCAGCAGCAATTGACCTTGGAAATATAAGGTCCTGAGGCAAAGAAATTATTTACAATATAGCTGCTGGAATGGCATCCAGGGTGGAGAGCTCAGCAGAAGTGTAACAGCATCTAAGACTGATGGCAAAAGGAGGTATATTTGCTTCCCAGACATAAACAAGAAATGCATTATCAGCAAAGTGTGAAGAGCACTAAGAGAATTAATATCTCTCCAAGTTATTTTGGAAAAGGACTCACTCTTTTAGGTCTACTTAATATTGTGAGGTAGGAAATTATTTTGCCTCACACCTTGTGAAGTGTGCAAGGACAACAGATGGAGCATTTTATTAGCATAAATACTCTCTTGTTAAAACCACAGATATTTCTAGAGCAAACCAGACCATACACTTAGAGTCCAGCATCATGTTCTAGCAACAGGTCATACCTGAAGTTTCTGTGAAACTCTGCAAGAGAAAATGAAATTATTTTGTTAATTTGCAAATCTGTGTGAAGTCTGTGGATTCTGCACGGGTGTGAATCAGACCAAAGCTTCAATCAAATCACAAGCTGATCTGTGCTGGCTCTTTGTCTTGCTTTTTCTTTGAAGTTCCTGGAGACTCCTTGAAGATGGTGAGCATCTGTTGGTCATTGCTGCCACAGACACACAACAGAAATATCAACAGCTATCTTCTCCCCCTTGGAAGGTTTGGGCTGCCAGGTGGAGCTGCTGCGGGAATGTGACATGTTCCCCTCCCATCACTGTTCTAAAACACTAGGCTCCCTCATGCCACAGAATCCTGCTGCCCATGGCTTCCCAAGGGTAGTGGCTCAAGCTGTCAGGCTAGAGCATCTCCAAAACAGGCTGTCCCAAGTGCCTGGTTGTCTCTTTAGGTGTCTCTGCATCATCTCAAGGGCCAGCGAGCATGCTAGGTCAAGCATCTGTACCTTCCCCAGACTAATCACCCAGCAACCAGAGACATATCAGAGGCTAATAAGGTAATAAAAGGACAAGACCATCAATTTCTGCTTTCTTCACAGGGAGGGTATAAGACATTGGGAAGGCTGCCTAGGGAAGTGGTGGAATCACTGTCCCTGGAAATGTTAAAAAACCATGTAGATGAGGCTATCAGTGATGTGGTTTAGTGGTGGTCTTGGCAGTGCTGGGATAATGTCTGGACTTGATGATCTTAAAGGTCCTTTCCATTGATTCTATGATTCAAGCTGAAAGGCACTGCCAAAACTGGTAATCTAACAAGAAGGGGAAGACCCTGCAGTGCCAACACAAGTAGATCTCCTGGCAGCAAGTAGAGTAGCCCTTCTGCTTTTCTCTCCCCATTTGTATCCCCGTTACTCATCCTAAGATGGAAATTTTCTTCCTGATACTCTCAGGTACAGGTTGAGATGGCCTGACATTCAGTCTTGATTTCTCTTTCCTAATCCATATTTAATTTTTTTTATTCCTAACGTATACATCCTGGTTTCTTAACTGTAGGCTTACTTAGCATTTTGGTAGCTTTTTAACAATAATTTTGATAATAACTATCAATGGACAATAAACTTTATTGTCTAATTATGTTCCTCATTGAAAAATAATTCTACTTTTTCTTAATTTTCTGCCCTCTGAATTTAATAACAAGCTCTCTTCTTTTTGAATTCTGTGGAGACATATCTAGAGGCATTTTTGCCTCCTTCTCGATGACATGCATTAATTTGAAAGCCACTGTCAACACCTTTTGGTATTTTTTTCTGAAAATAATCTGTCCTAAACTTTTCAATTTCTTTTCATCCAGGTGTGATTTCTGAATCCAGCCATTCCTGTCATTAGTCTCTTAGCTCAATTCTCAATTTTTTAAAATAGGGCAGCTGGAGATGAGCACCATGTCTCAGGTGACAGTGTCACTTTTTAATGGAATTATTATATTTTCAAGCTTATTTCCCCATCCTTGTTGTTCTAACATTTGATTTGATTTGAATTTATTTTCTGACTGCTGCAGCCCTTTGGGTGGCAAGGTATTCAGTGTACTCCTAGAGTTCTTACAGCTTTAATTTAGACTGTGGGAAGCTGTTTGAATAACTCAGTCTTTCACCCACTGTGCATCACACTGGTCAGCACCGAAGAAGTGACAAGGATCAGTCAATTATTAAGGATTTTACAAGTAATCACAGATACCAAATAAACTCCTGATAGGTGAGATGTTTCAGATTATCACCACTGAGTAGTAGTAAGGTAGGTGTGAGATGGATAAAGAAATTAAGACACTTGGAAACAAGAATTTCAAACACCTTTCATTTCTGCTGCACACCTAAATCTCTTACAAGTAAAGGTCTGGAATAGCTGCATAGTATGACTGAATGGCAATACTCACCTCAGTGAGATCTGTTCTTTAGGGAAGGATCATAAGAATGTGAAAGAATTGTTTTGGAAAAAAGACATTATTTCCCAAGGACAGCTGGTTTTAGACCTACTGTAACAGCCATGGTATTCTGCCACCTGGCTCCCAGGCTCAATTATGTTTCATCAGTGACTAGACACAAGACATTTAGTCTTATAAGACATGAGAGAATTCAAGCAAAAGCAGAGCTTGAGCCATATAGATTATATACCCCCAAAAGTACCTGCTTCTCCATTATATAGGTGCGCTTTTGTTTTAAAAAGTGAGTAATTCAATGGCACATTGCAAGAGGAAAACAAGAAATCTCTCTCAGATCACCTAGAAATGTTAATGTATTGAATCACACCTAGCCATAATGCCAAGCTATTCATTTCAAACAATATCTGACATCCCATTGAAACAATCTGTTATGCAAGCAATGATAATCCTTCAAATTTAATGGAATTTCTGAATTTAATACCACATGTCTGCACTGCCACCTCATCTTTATTTCAAAAGCAAAGATTGAAGAAAAATTACTGAAAAGAGCACCTTTTTGACTCAGAATACCAATGTAGGTGTCAATTGGTTTAAGAGAAGCACTACATTTTGAAGATTTACAAAAGTTCTATCTTTTATTATTATTTCAAACACAGTAGGCAAGATTAATATCTACTGAGATGCAAATTAAAGTAAAAAAATAAAGAATTATGTTCAGTGGAAGAATTTAAGGATATAGAGAAAATATTAGAGAAGTCTGTCATGAGTAGTCTGAATTTTTTATTGCTATGATAATTTGTTATGATGCATATCTTCAGTACTACTCTTCTACTAACTCCCTTTTCTTGTTAGTGTTCATCTTATAAACTCACAGAAGGGAATTCAGCAGCCTGTGAACATGCTATACATGTTATAAATATCAGCTACTATAGTGTTAAACTTCAGCTGCATAATTTTTTTTGTATTTCAGCAATTATAATGATCATGATGGTATAGTTTTGATGAGCATGTGGGCTTCCTCTGCGTCAAGCATCTGTATCTACGCAGAGGACCTATTTCAGCCCCTGGAAATGGAGGTTGAGTGTATGAGTTGCATAGTAATCCAAATTGAGATTGGTGTCAGATTCCCTGAGTGAGTTGCCTGCACAAGCAGGAGAAAAAGGGAGAGGGAAATCAAACTCAGCATAGCCATCTTTCTGTACTTCAACCCAAGGACAGGGAGTAGATGGGGGTTTTACTATTTTTTCTCACCCACCAAAAGAGCTGGTGTGTCAGAAAATGCAGACTTTAGTATGTGTGGCTGCCTGCTCAGGCAAAGAGAGTGGGAAATGGATTACAGTGGCTTCCCAGGCTTGCTCTGGACCAGCACACTTACACACTTTCTTTGCTGCATCTCACGACAAAGTCATGACTAACTCTTAATAATCTCCCGAGGCTGAGCTGCATCAGCATTACCAGAGCCCTCACTCCATCATTAAATATCCTGTGCTCCAGCCACAGGTCAGATTTGTTTTGCAGCTGCATGTCCCTGAAAGTTTTCTTATTATATATTGGATTTAGGAAGAATGAAAGGAATACTCAAGAGACATCTTTCCTCTGATACTTAAAAACAAGCAGTCAAGTCAGTCATTGCTTTTAAAGTCTCCAGGGGATTTTTGTTGTTGGGTTTGTTTGTGGGTTGGTTTTGTTCGGTATGGTTTTAATTGAAAATCTAACAGTATTTGATTGACTGGAGCTAATTTTTGCTTTCAGCCCTTACCTTCTGATGCTTTATACAAACTCTGCTATAAGAAGTCAACATTAAGGGTTAAGTTTTAAGCCCCCTTTGCAATTAAAATGTACTTTGTATTACATTTATACATAGCACTTGGCTGAAGCAATCTGTGAGGCAGTCTATGCAGCAGCATCAACATCTACCTCTCCATATGTCATAACTCAGTTTCAAAATGTAGCTTGGCTTCATTATAACACAGATGAGCAGCAGGTGCCAGCTCATTATAAAATGCCGAGCCTGAAAAAAAATGAATTTTCACTCTTAAAATTCTCTTGAATCTGTGCAGTTATAAAGGAAGCATGCCTTATGAAATGATCTCTTCAAAGCATCTGTAGCCATTATAATCTCCTATAAATAGCTCTCACCGATATCTTAATCTCATTAAAAAGTTAGGAGAAATATAGGCCCAAAATAATTCCCCATAGACTGGATGACATTTTTTAAACAGAAGTAGATTAAGGGGTCTCCAAACAGCAGAAGCATCTGTGCCACCAGAAAGAAAACACCACCAGAAAGAAAAAGCTATGCCTCTTCATGTAGAGGAAGAACATTCGCACAGTGTCCTCTCACATGTGCCATCATGTTTGAAGTGAGGAGAGCTGCAGCTAATTAGCATCTCTGACTTGTTAATTAGCATGTCTGGAAACATGAGAGGTACATACTTTTAATAATGCAATGGCTTAGAGGCTCAAAATAGTTAAGTATCACAACAGGAAGCATTGTGGAGCAAATAGAGTATACAGAGTGATCAGGAAGAGAGAAGGATACTGGGGTTTTATAAAAGTGCCAATAAGCTTTTAAAATACTAGTAACGACTCTCATGTTCTCACCAAGGCAAATGAAGCATAGTGAGCATCCTACCTCCTCTCTACCACTGCACAGCAGAAGACAGAAGCAATTTTTCTCTTACCACCTTCTTCCTCAGTATACCATTTCTCTGATACTTTGCACCCAGGTATGGGGGTGACTGAACTGAGAGGTGGGTCAATTTAAGTTATATATGTCTACTGATTAAAGAGAAATCAAAAATGAGAAATATATGGTGAGGGTGGTGCTTTCAGGCAGTGATAATTTCTCATCCTAGCCTCCTGTGAAAGGCTCTGTTTTCTGAGGTGGAGAAACTGGTTTCGTATGCCAGTCTAATTTACTTAACTGTGCTGCTGGTAGCAAAAGTGGATTTCAGTCCCATTCTCTTTACCTAGCAGGCAACCTCATTCATGGATGTCCACTGAACTCTACTGATGAGAGCAGAGTTGCTTTAGCGGTGGGAGGGCTGCTGCATTATTTGCTTTGCTGTGAGATAACATTTCAATTACTGTTATTTCTTTCCTTTGAAAGTTTATTTTACCAAACCAGCTGAAAAGCCAGGACAGTTATTATTTTGAGGATGTGCACATTCAGACTGCCAAGTTAGCAGACATATGAGGGAGACTTTGCAGAAAGAGATGGGCTTTGCCACATACAGACAGTTGGCTTCATTACAGATGATGTTGTTTCTTCACGAGGTGTGGAGGCCTTTCTGTGAAAGGTGTGGGGACTCCGTGCAAGCAGCCCTGGACTTCAATAACTGCTTTCAAAGGAAACAGGAAACTGTAGACAGTACTCACAGTTTTTCAACATCTTGTTCCAGCTTGAACTTTATCCTGTTCTTTTCTCAGCGGGTTTCACTTCCAAAAAGAAAAGAAATGCTGCCCCCTATGCCCATCTCACCTTACACTCTTCTTGTTCTGGCATACAAA
This sequence comes from Forpus xanthops, assembly GCA_032466535.1. Taxonomy (NCBI): domain Eukaryota; kingdom Metazoa; phylum Chordata; class Aves; order Psittaciformes; family Psittacidae; genus Forpus; species Forpus xanthops. Next base: position 21,270 of record JASSUY010020072.1, read on the forward strand.
ATGTAACTCAAGGAGCATATTTTGGACTGTAGAGTATTCTTTGCTCTCCCCTTTCATTTGTGAATTGATTCTTGACATCTTGATTTTCTTACTTTAAAAGCCTGCTCTTGGCAAGCAAGGAGAGGCAACGCTAGGGCAGGCAATCAGCATTAGTCTGCTCCCTGGGGCAGCAGTGTGCATATTTCTGCTGGCCCTTTTGCCAGTGCCAGAGTCTTGGAAAGCTTGTACGTAACTTAAAGACTTAAACCAACCGTCTGAGCCTCTTGTATTTGAATGATTTTAACCCTTGTTTCTGTGAGGGCTCTCCCCCTGAGACATGGCTGTGTGTTTCAGTGCTTGACTTCCAGTCCTGGAGGCATGTCAAACCGTAGCTCACTATAGCACCTCCATCAGTGTGTCCCCAGTGAAAGAGCAAGCAGAATGAAGAGCATTTGCAGTAGGGCTTTAAATATCCAGCAAGAGGAGAAGTCAGGTGGGAGAAAAAGGAGGTAATTAAAACATACGCCTCTTCCAAAATGCCTTCAAGGAAAGGCAATTCTGTAGTCTGAAAAGAAAATCCAGGGCTAAAATTTAAGACAGAGATAGAAGACCAAAAGGATTAAAGTAATGTGAACAGAGAAGATTCAGTGTCAGCTGTGATCTGGTTGGAGCATATTTTGAATCATATTCAGATGAATTTAATTGGCATGAAACAAGAGCGTGTTGTGAGAATATCAAGCACCACAGTTGAAAAACCCAAGCTTGCGAAGAAGCAGAAAGCAGTGTCCAGAAAGCTTCTGTGATGATGGATTTTCACGTGTTGGTAGGTTAAAGACTGAGATCCCCTTCTTGTCAGTGTCCCTGGGTAAAAGCACTTTGAGCAGTCTAGGGCCCAATTGAGTATAGCATCTACCAAATCACTGGATGGTAGCAGGGAGTGATGTTTTGGAAGGGATACTAAAACAACCATAAATAGCTCTTCTGGAGAAATATGACAAAGGCAACACAAAGGAAATTATATGCTACAGTATTTTTGATTACTGGAGTAGTGAAACTAATGGAGACCAATATTCCAAGGGCATACAATTCGACGATGAGTGGCCTTTCCCTGATCCTTCATAAGGCTCTAGCCTTCTCCTTCTTGAGAGGCATTATTAGAAATGTTTTCCCTGTTTGGGAGATTTTTACAAAACATATTAATATCTGAGGTTTACTTTCTTCTAGCAGATTTCAGTAAAATTGTTGAATGGGTGCAAATGTTATTGGAGCTAGGACAGGTAACATGCACATAAATATAGACAATGGATATAATTGCTTAAACCTCATCTCCTATGCAAACCAAGCTAAAAAATATGTAATTACTTTAACTTGGCCCACAGTCATGTGAAGATAAAAATGCTGAGGTTTTAATTTTCTGACTGGGGATTTTTTTAATAGTCAGTATGATTTATACAGGGCCTGAAATAGCCATGAAATGGCAGTTATGCATTTCTCAGGAGACCAGACAGATGCTAGGATATGAGGAGTAACAAGAGTGTAGAACAGTAGAGAACCTCGGAAAAAATCTTGAAATTTGACCTTTTCAGAAATTGCAAAAAAGGAATTACACAGGTAATCTCTTGCACAGAGATTCTCACTGGTTTATAATGATTTTTTTTTAATAAGTATAAACACACAAAAAACATTTTTTTTTAAAATATTTTCCATGAGCTGGATATATGGATAATATATTCTTTCAGAAACGTGGGTGCACATTTTGTAAGAACAAATAATTCTGACAGAACCTGGCCACTACTTTGTGAAACTGGCATCATTGCCATTTTTACTGCTGCAGGAAAGGTAGTTCCACTGTAAATCAGCCAAGGGCCAGGAAGCACCTTTGTCTGTGACAGGGCTGCCAGAGTCCCAGGGCTGCTGCTTGGAGCAGCCTTGCAGCCATGACATTTGGGTTTTTTTTTGAGTAGTGGCAGCTGCCTGATGGACTGGAATAACATGGGGAGCTGTAGCCTCTGGGGGATTAGAGCTGTTGGAGGCAGTTGTGTTGTGTGTTGAGGCTATAGCAGAAAATGAAGCAGCACAAACTGTGTACAGTTGGTGTGTAGACTTAGTTTGAATAGTACCTTGTTTTGAAACAAGGTGCTCAATAACTTGATCTTAACACTTCTCAGTTAACTACAGGCAAAGCTATCTATCAACCTAAAAGCTGAGGAATACTGCACCACAAGGAAAACTGAAATGCACAAAAGAAGTACAGCTGATATCTTTGCTTTATCAGACAAAAATATTAGTCACTTGACTTCTTCAGCCTTATCTCCACCACAGCTCTTCAATTTTAGAGCAATAATGGATTATCTGAGGAAATACAGATCATGATTAGTGTCTGGGACGAGAAACTGAGGAAGAAACTAACAAGAGACTCAGAATTTATGCTACTGTGTGCTATAAGTTACTGAGATTTACAGTAAATTTATGTGGAGATCTGGGTAGGACAGTAAAAGACCGTGACTCCTCAGAAGCTTTAGAAAGAATATTTTAGCTGAGCTGAAGCAAAGCTAACCAAAATAACAGTTTCATGTGTTTGAAATAGCATACTTGGACAAGGTATTAAGGCATTGAGAGCTATAGACACATCACAGAAAGGTTGCTGTGATCAATACATGCACTTCAAAAGCTAGGAAAACGGCAGAAAGAATACTTGGACTGATGTACTACACAGGAACATCAGATAATATCCACCAGCAGTAACCTGAAACCGAAAGAGATACAAATGCTAGAATCTAGGGGAGGCGGCGGTTGGGGCTTACCTGGAGAAGTGACAGCCATAAAGGGCTTGGAAAGCAAATGACAAACCAAGGCATTGATAAATGCTTTCAGAGAACAGGATGGCCAAATTTAGTGAATGCAAAATTAATACATTTACCAATTCGTCATAACACTGTTGCTGATGTTTAAATTAAAATATTTAATTTAAAACTAATTTGAGTGTGAGTGTAAATATGTCAGTCAGCAAAGTACCCTGTTTAACTGAAACTTCATTTTGTCAGATGATTCCTGATGAGCTGTTATTAAGAAAAATGAGATTGCATCTTGGCCTTGACCTTTTTAGGAACTGTTCTTTTTGTAAGCATTAGACACAAAAAAGTATGTTAACATTTATCTTTCTTTCTTTGCCTAGTATTGCTTGCTAACCCAATAAGATGCAGACAAGTCCTAGGAAGCTAGGACTTTTTTGTTGGTTTACTTTATAGAGCTACAAAAAATTACTTTTTATGAATTTTAGTATGTGTGCAAATTACTATGTGTGCAAATGACAACAAATCTACATACAGATTGATAATAACTATATGAATAAGCAGATACCACTCATTTTCTTGTAAATAAGTGATAGACCAAAAAAAAAAGTTACTAGAGAAACATAGTCAAAAATAACAAGTTTTTTATTTTCCATTGTCACTTCACATGTGAAGTTACACTGTGATATAAATCACAGAAATGTTCGTGTGGACTTTTTTTTCAATAGCAGCAATGCTGTATTACAAATCTCTTAAAAGCTTAACCTGCTTATTCTCAGGTTTAGTGAAATTTTCTCTTTTTTTCTGAGTGTATCTTGCAAATTCTTGACTTATTCTATGAAATGGTAATACTCAGATGCTGTGTTTTCAGTTCTGAGTATTCTGTTGATTTACCTTTCATCATCCATTCATGATGCATTCTGAGAAGACCTATTAAGAAGTCATAATAAACTTGTATGGAAATCTTTAATTCATAACCTGCTTCCATTAATTCTGTATTGACTGAGCATAGTACATTTCTGACCACCTCTGTAAATACATAGGTTTTGCTGGTGCAGCTCCTGTGAAGCTTGAAATGGGTTTCATGGCAATTCAGAAAAAACACCGTTGTTACCTACATTTTCAGTTTCATGGATCTGAAAATGTGCAGTTCAGGCTGTGGACTATGTAAGCTGAATGTATAACTCCAATGGCTTTTATAATTGAAATGTGATAGAAAATTGCATGTGAGTGCTGTGGATAAGTTTTACTATATTTCTAACTTAAAAAGTTGGGCACTAATAAATAGGTAGATGCCAATGCTTCTGTGGATGTTATTGCTACTTCTTTGTAACACGCCTTCAAGTTGTGAATATTTTTCTTAATCTACTCTATTAGTATTATTATTATTTTGTATGAGAACACAAAGTATTCTTGCCTGTCTTTAGAAATGCAGGCTATTCATATTCTTTTTCATATTCATTGTGCAACAAATAGCTTATATTCACATGTTGATAATTGTATATTTCTAATCATAGAATCATGGACTATTTAGGTTGGAAAGGACCTTAAGATCATCTAGTTTCAACCCCCCTGCCATAGGCAGGGACTCCTCCCACTAAACCATGTGACCCAAGGCACAGTCCAACCTGGCCTTGAAAACCACCAGGGATGGAGCATTCACAGCTTCCCTTGGGCAACCCACTCCAGTGCCTCACCACCCTCACAGTAAAGGACTTTCTCCTTATATCCAATCTAAACTTCTGTTTAAGTTTGAAACCATTATCCCTTGTCGTCTCTCTATAGTCCCTAATGAAAAGTCCCTCCTCACCATCCTTATAGGCCCCCTAATAATAATATTCTATTATTTTACTGCTAATGGATATCCCTCTTTTAATTGCACTCAATATATACTACTAATTATTAAGTAGCAGAATGAAGATGAGCACTAAGCATGTTTAGCATAGTTTGTAAATACTGTCAAGTCCTTGTGAAAAACACAAAATGAGTTCTTAGTGCTAAAGAAATCTTGTATCAAATGTTGAAATAAAGAGCTTAGATAGATTACTTGTCAAGTAAAACAAGAAACCTGTAAGTAAACTATGTTCTTACCATTCCTCCTCACTTGCATCAACTAAAAAACTTTACAGGGGTGTCTTCTTTAATTTCCTGTGCAAATTATGGCTGTGGTGTTTACTGGAGCTCTGAGTCTCCATCAGAATCTTTGCTTGTTCATTATGTGTTTTCAGATGAGCCAAAACACATTTGTTCAGCACTTTATCTAACAAAGCAATGGATGAAGTAAACATTATCTTTCTCATCAGGATAGTCTTAAGGAAATCTTAGTAATCCTACAAGAAGGATACAGTTAACTATTTCCACTAAATGGTTAAAGGCAAGATTATTTAATCTTGCAATGTCTAGTAGAGTTTAAATTTATACTGAGCATTTATGGGTTATTTTTAGTTCAATTCACATTTATTTGCGTTAAAGATCTTTGATAGAATGCGCTCCATTTAATTCACACAGCTATTCTGTCCCTAAATTATTAACAGTACATTATGCATGTGCCTAGCATAGTCAGTATAAGAAAACCCACTCTTTTTAGAGTCCTCCAAAGAATGATATTACACTCATGCTGGGATGTTTGAACTCAGGTGGCCAGCCTCTTTTGGTAGCACTGCTGTCCATCCTGGTTATAAGGAATTTCAGCGCTTGCTTTAGAAGGGCTATATTACTAAGCACCTTCAAAATAGCTACAATTTAAATGAAAAGAAGAGGAAGGCTGTATCCTGGCTATAGAGAGTATCAGGAGACCAAAAAGTTGCAGATTTGATAGATAATTTGTTGAATACACTGGGAGGTTTACATTCCACTTTGTCCAAAGCAAATCTTACTATGTTCGATTTTAAATTGTGTTAACAAAACATTTGACTTCCTCCAGTTTATCCAAATATTTTTAATCTCCTCTATTGTTATGCTCTTGTTATATGCTTGGATTCCTCTTTTTTTCAAAAAGTTAAATTAAAAGCCAATTTCTATACAGAAAATTGTGAGTGATTGCCATGACCTACATCTTTCTGAGATACTACTTGAGTATGTAGCCCCTCAGACTTTGCACATCTAAGCAAAAATTCTGGGAAGAACCTCAAAATTAGCCCTCAGCACGTCCATCACAAAGTTCGTGTTTAAATAAACATGAGAAAATCTTTCATGCAGCTTAATATTCTTCAATACTCAGTTACAAAATATGAAGAGATTTTTCTCTTTTCACTTGAGTTTAAGCAATCAGCCAAACTCAAAATTTTAGCTATTTTTTAATATTAGTTTTTCACTGTTTTTTTTTTTTGTTATCAATGTTATCAGTGCTGTTCCCAGGCCCAAAATCAAAACCACAGTGCTGCACCAGCTACCAAGGAGACAAATGTCTGCTACTGCTAAGCCCATGACACAGAGTTATGTTGGCTGAGTTTTTTTCATGAGTTAATGTACTGTTAATAAGGTGTCAATTATCGATGCAATCAAACAGGGCAAAGAATAACATTTATAATTGCTGTTGTTATCACCTAAGCACAATTATCTACAACAACTTAAATAATTCTCTTCAGGTTTTAAAGCCATCTTTACAGCATTCCTGTTTATCTTCTTTTTTTTTTTTTTTTTAGAGCTGTCTTTAAAAAAGTAATCGACATTTTTCTTTATTTTTTACATCAGTGAGTGAGAAAAAAAAACTACACACATTCATTTGTGGGCAGAGAGAACTCAATATGCATTCAATTACAAATATTAATATTATTGTCTGTAGGTCTTAACAATTAAATGTCTCTATTCTCTTTTCCTACTTTTTCATCAGTCTACCCTGATGAGTTTCTCCTGAAAAGACATAAGGAGTTTTCTATATCCCCTGATTTTAATTTTTTTTTTTTTAATTTGAAATTGATTGAACTAAACTTTTCCTTTTCTGCCATCTCATAGTGCTTAATAAGTGTGTGAAATCATGAAATCTAATGTGTCATCATTTTTAATGGGGGAACTTCCAGGATTATCCTTCTTAAAAGCACACAAACCTGAGAACAAAACCTGGATAGATACAAGAACAGATCTAAGAAACCTCTTCCTCCAAAATGTTCAGCAGTTTGGATTAAAATGCAGTTTTCTTGCCAGCAAAGTATCATTTATGCAGACTGCTAAGAAGAAAATGAGCCCAGGCAGCTTCTGTGGAAGCATATGGTTTTTCACCCACAACACAATACCAGGGAAAGGTTTGTTTTTCAGATCAAGCTTTTTCCTGACTTCAAGTGTATAGCTAACACCACTAGGAAAACAGAACCGTCCAAGAATCTGGCTCTGTTTTTCTAATATATACTCCTGTCACAAACATCAGCCGCTTGGCAGATACTTATCATGGAAACATAGAATCAGTCATAGAATGGTAGGAAAGGTAGGAAGGGACCTTAATGGTCATCTAGCTAAAATCCCCATAGGCAAGGACGCTTCCCATTAGTCTTTCTTGCTCAAAGACTCCTCCAACTTGGCCTTGAACACTTCCAGGAATGGGGCAACCACAACTCCTCTGATCAAACTATTCTAGAGCCTCACCACCCTCACAGTGATGAACTTCTTTCTGATATCTAATCTACATCTCCTTCCAGCTTAGTCATTCCCCTTCTTCTATAACTATATGCCCTTGTAAGAAGTCCCTCTACAGATTTCTTGTAGTCCCCATTTAGGTAATGGAAGACTGTTATAAGGTTTCCCCTGAGCCTTCTCTTCTCCAGGCTGAACGAACCCAACTCTCTCAATCTGTCTTCATAGAAGAGGTGCTCTCTAATCATTCTTGTGCCCCTCCTCCGAATTGTCTTCAACAGGTCTACGTCCCTCATATGGTCGGGGCCCCAGAGCTGAACACAGTACTACAAGTGGGGTCTAAGGAGATATGAGCAGAGGGGCAGAATCCCTTCCCTTGGCCTGCTGATCACGCTTCTTTAGGTGAAGTCCAGCATATGGTTGTCTTTCTGGGTTGCAAGCACACTTTACCAGGTCGTGTTGTTCACATCAACCAGCTTAACTGAACTGATACTTTCTTGTTTGCTTCCCCCACAATTCCAGCTTTGCTGCTGGTTTCATTAACTCCTCATTGAATGCTCTTGTCATGGGTTCAGCAGCAGCAGTCATTTTTCTTTAAGTAGTAGCTGGTGTAGCACTGGGTTTTGGATTTTTGGCTTGGGAACAGTGCTGATAACACCAGTGTTTATAGTTATGGCTGGGAGTGTTTAGGCTGGCCAAGGACTTTCTGAGTTTCATGCTCTGCCAGGGAGGAGGGGAGCCGGGAAGAAG
>JASSUY010020076.1:0-17418 GCA_032466535.1 Forpus xanthops
GGCTGCGTGGCCCGCCCCCGCGCTAGGGGGCGCTCTCGGGAGCACCAGCGGGGCGGGGGCGGTGAGGCCCGTCTGGCGCTGACCCCGTCCTGTCCCCACCGGGCCTGTCAGCTCTGCCGGCCGGGCCATGCATGCGCCGCTCCGGGCCTCCCGCCCCGGTGCTCCTCCGGCCCGCCCCGCCCCTGCCTCCCGCCTCTGGGCTCTTTCTGCTGCTCCGGGGCTCGCGGAGGTGCCGGTCCGCGCGGGGCTTCGTTGGGCCGGCTTGAGGAGGGAGGGTAACGATTTTATGTTGTAACTTCGTGTCAGGAAGAGAGTTGTGTGTCAGCACCAGTTATTTAGACCCATAATGTACTTTAAGTGAGGTAATTCTCCAGGTTTTAGGAACAGCAGGGAATTACCTGGTTTTGCATGGTTATGGTCAGGGTGTCCCAGAGGGCAACGTGAGTGCTTCCCATAGTCTTCCCGACTGGAACTTTGTTATCCTGTTGCAGGTATTGCTGCACTGTTTTTATTTTCTAGCTGAAGCAATTCAGGGTTGTTGGGGGAAGTAAACTGTTCTTCAGATTGCAGGAGGCCCTGTACAGGCCTTGCACAAGCTTTAGGGTCACAAGGCACTTTATTCTGTGTCCCTTGGCTGTAGGCTGAAGGTGGAGATGTCTGAGCTGGTTGAATGCAGATACAGCACTTGCATTCTGAGGCTGAGTAGGTTTGTCTGGGTGTTTTTCTGTATAGTTAAACAGAAGTGCTGTTGGCAAGTGGTGTTCAGTTAATAAAAAAGGGAATGGAGCTTTATGAGCTTGGAATAGTTTTCTTTTTCAGAGGTTTTTCAGTGTGTGTGTACAGTCTTGGGCGTTGTTGCCTGCATATAGATAGTGGTTTTTTTTTTCCAAGGAGATTTATGCATCTGCATCAAATTTCCCCAGTCTGGTTTTGTGATGACTGAATAATGAATGCTCCAGATAAAATCATAATTACTTGTCATTTAGAAAACATCATCTTTCTTTATGCATAGGCAGTTTTTTTAGTAGCAGATGCTCACTTCATAAAGTACTTCTTAAAATGGTTTTCATCACACTGGGTGTCTTACAAGTTTATTTTTCCATCATCTCTGGGGGATGATTTTTGTGCAGTTTCAGTCTGTTTCATCTTCAGGCAGGTGATCTCCACTTCTTGTCTCCCATTTAACTCACCAGTCACAGTACATTAAAGTCTGAAGCACCTGTGAGGCAGAGCTGCAGGATTGCTCATCTGTTCCCTGAGGGAGAAAAGGTTTTTAACCCATTGGAATTACCTTACACTGGGTTAAACATGACCATGGTTTTCAGAATGTACCTGGCTATAAATGCTTATTTAATCTCAGTTGATCTGTGGCCCCCTTTATAGCCTGTCTGGTTCATCAACATGTGTTTCAGGAGTAGGTGTGTATGTCACTGTCAGAAACAGATCTGTGTTTAACATTGGTTTGGGAAGTTATTTCTCTGGGTCAGTTATGACAAAGGAATATTTAATCTCATGGCAGATGGATATTGGCCATGTTATGGCTAATGAAATGCTGACAATTCTTGTGCAGTTTTGGATGTGAAAGAATTTCCTATGCTTTGACCCCTCCTCCCCTCCTCACCAACACAAGATCAGTTTATAAATTAGGACTGGGTGTTCCTTCCTCCAGAAGTTACAACTCTTCACAGCAGTCAGTCTGTCAGATTGGAAACAAAGAGCTTTGGCAGTGTTTTGGGATAGATTTTGTTCTAGTTTGGCCTGTTAATATTTCTAGAAGATCTTTGTCAGACTGACATGTCAGAATTCAGAGGCTTCAACAGAGTGATAGTTCCTGTTGTTAAATGGTACCTTGACACGTCTCTCAGTGCTGTAGCAGGATCTCACTTGTAAGGATGGGAAGATAAATCTCCTGTCAGTTGCTGTCTTGCAAGTAAACGCTGATAAAGCTGAAGTAATTGCTCCAGTGCTCCCTCCTGTGATCATTCTTCCTTCTTACCAGTCGCTGACTGTTCTTGGAACTCTTGAACAAGTAGCATTGCAGCAACCTGCTGTTTCCCACCTCCTGCCCTTTTTGTACTCCTTCCACTACCCGCTGCTGCTCAGAGCTGCTGCCTTATGCCTGTTTGGCAGTGTGAAGCTAATATGATTCTTGGTGCTTTCACAGCTGTCTGGAGGGTGCTAAACTGGAATAACGATACTGATCATGCTCTTCTTGTGCTAGCTTTGTTGTTTCTTGTGTAAATCCCTGAGCAATGGCAAAAGGCTAACTGAGGTCTGTTCATGGCATTAAAGTAGAGTTCAAAAAGCTTGAGTGCTGAGCACACCTGTGGTTAGGTGCATTCTTCCCATCATGGTCAGGGTTGTCATACACCAGTTAAGACTTGTGCTCAAAGTGTGTGCTTGTTCTTTATTCTTCAGGCAAAGGACTAAGCACTTCCAATTTTGAAAGTGAAGTTCAGCAGTCACTTAATTTTCTCATTCTCACTCCTTGTTGCTGTCTTGCCTCTTCCCAATGATGTGTAAACTTTGGTTTAGATTATTTCAATGAATATAGCAAAACTGTATGGGATTTCTTGCTCATTTTTCTATACCACACCCCCCCCCCTTCTTTTTTGGGTGTTACCTTTGCCTTAGGCTAAGCCATGACTTCAGGATCTGGGCATGTGGACTCCAAGGCTGAGCTCACTGCTTTGCTTGAGCAATGGGAGAAGGATCATGGCAGCGGGCAAGATATGGTTCCTATTCTCACCAGGTAAGATCTTTTAAATAAATTTCCAACTCTGAATATCTGAAGATAATTGACAGCAGCTTTTATCATGTTTTTGCTTGAGATTTTTGCATACCTGATTACCTGTTGGTAATTAATTTTCTTGGTTCGGAAGTTGAACTATAAGTGTGGTGTTTAATACGCACAATTTTTTGTAAGGTTTATATTGCACAGAATTTATACAGACTGTCTCTAAAGCATGAATTAAATTCACTGAAATAATAGAAGTCAGGGGAATTATTAAATAGTTGAAATAACTTTGGTATCTTCACCCAGACCTTGTAAAACTTTGATAAAGATCCAAAGCTATAAGACTGTTGATCATCAGAGTGGTGGTGTGGGGTTTATGATTGGAGTAACATTGTTCAGATTAAATGAAAGGGTGAGAGCAACTCCTTGGATGAATTTAAGAGTTTATGTTGAAAAGACTTTATTGAAACTTATAGGGCATGTTCAAAGTGAAATATTGAAACTTGAGTAATTATTTTTAAACTGGACCTTAGTTGACTGGCATTGTACTGTATGTGTGAGGAAAATATTCCCTGGACCAGTAAATAAATATTAGGAGCTGTGTAGGTATCAGTAACACCATTAATTGTAACACCTCTTCTATTACAAGAGAATCATTTAAATTGTCTATTGTTTTGTGTCTTGGATAAACTGATATTACTCTTGCTTAACGAGAGATTCACAGAAATTCTGTGCAATTCTTCATGCTGCTGGTGGCAGAGCTGTGACCTGCTTAGTATATGCAGACAGACTGCACTTGTACGTTAAGAGCAATCTAGGTTTCTGTTCTGCACTGTTGGTCAGACAAGTCAGTGTACAGATCCTGAGCTGGCACTGGATGGAAGGAACAGGAATCTGATGAAGCTTCTTCACACAGATCTGTGCCATGCCTTACCTAGTGGGCACCACTAGGGTGCTGTTGCTACGTTTTAAAAATAGCATCACAGAAAGAGGGAGATGAGCAGCAGAAAGGCAATCCTGAGCAGTTGAAAATGAGTAGGTCTCTTGAAAATCATGAGGCATGTTTTCGTGTATCTTTGTGTATTGTCTGATTTGTGTCTTGAAGGAAACATATGCTATTTCAAAGGCTTTTTCTTACAGGCATGAACAGCAGAAATTTACTAGTCTAAGAAATCTAAAGACATTTAAATTAAACATGTCTTGTCTTGTGTTTATAGGAGTATGGCACTTCTTGCTCCCCCTCAGCTCCTTGAGTTCCATACATTACTTATGCCCAGACAAGTCTGATAACTCTCTTGGTTCTCCAAGGTTTCTGTGCAGCCAGCAGAGTGGTTATGGATGGTGAAAGCTTGGGTATATTGTCTTTAGCAGAGATAATGCAGATTTATTTATGGTAGATAGCAAGGGGATCTACTGGCTCTGGCAGAAGGATTTACAGTGCTTCAGGTATCAGTGAAAGCCATATGTCTCTCTGGAGGACAGGGGTTTAGATACAGCATGGATTTAAAGGAGTTTGCTGGAATTGATAATTGGAATCCCCAGTTGCAGCTTGCTGGTGTCCTGATGCAGGGTAATGCCCTTGAATATTGTTTTAGGCAGAGGAAGCTGTGGTCGTGCTTGTTGGTGAGTGACGTTTTTCTACTTCCTTCCTCCTTCTGAGCTAAATAGGAGAAAACTTCTCTGTGTGGATGGGGATCTGCTGAATGTGATGGTGAAGTAGCATATGTGGAAGGGCAGTAGTGAGTATTTTGGCAGTCATAGGACAAGAGCAACAACAGTGTGGCTTATAGGTCACAGCTGATTGTCACTTCCAAATAAGCCAGTTTCCTGAATTTGTAAACTCTGGAGTGTCAGAAGGTAGGATTTGAAAAAGTTCCTTAGAAAGCATGTCAGCAAGCAACAGATATTTAATGTATATGTAACCTTCAAAATGTTGTAATTTGGGATGATCTTGCAAGAGCATTAGTTCATAGTCTGGATGCAAGTTGTGTTCTACCATTCTGGCAAATCCTGGGATCAGATCCTCACTGCATCCCTGGAGCCTTCTTCAAAAAGGGGGTAAATCAGCAGCTTAATATCATTCTTCATCTCCACAAGCCAAGTGTGTTGCAGTGTGGGATCATAGAGCATCTTATGCTGTTGCAATCTGTTGTAAAGGCTCAGGTTGGTCTTTAGTGGTGAATTAATGCAATATTAGGATTGCTTTATATTGTGCCCTCTAGACGTTGGGAGTCTTGCAAGGTTGACATGCTTTTATATATACCAGTGTTGTTTGACTCTCCTGCTGCTTCAACTGAGAATTGAGAAAGCTGTTAATCTAAATAGATTAATCCAGATCACTTCACAAGCCACCTTTGTATGTGTTAGTTAAGAGAAGGGTATTGTAAACAAGCCTATTTTACTTTTCTTTTTTCCCTTTTTGAAAGTAAATTCTAAAGTGGAAATGTTTTTTTATTTTTGCTCAAGCAATTGTGACTAATAGTCTCAACCCTCCTATAACTGGTGATTCACAAGCCTGTTTCATCTAGGCTGTGATAATGTTGTCGTCCCTGAAACCACTTGGCAGCTTCAGCTGGCATGCTGCTTGGCTGCCTACCTAAACAGGATGGACTGATGAGAATGTTATGCTCACTTTCCATGCTGCTTGTCTGTCCTTTCTGGCACATTATCAAAATGCTGATTATCGCCTAAAAAGACCTGACAAGCTGAGGGTGCAGCTTCTCAACTCCCCATTTGTCCCACTTGCCTGTCAGCAGACACCTCTCAAGCTATTAGTTCTCATGAAAAAAAAAAAAAAAAAGAGGAGCTGGCAGGGAGGTATATAAGTAGCTTACTTTTGCCAGCAAATCGTGAGAGCTCAAGCTGTGCCACCTGTTAGCAAGGGACACAGTTTCCATCTCCTCACATTCAGGCTTACCAAAAGTAAATATTAGATGCCCATAGGATAAACAGTATGCTGAAAGAGAATTGTCAGATCAGAGACAAGCAGGAAAGTTCTCTGCTCATTCCCGATGAGCTAATTTGCTGTTCCTGCAGTCTGGGCAGGCTTCATAACACCATCCTCTGTTATGCAGGCAAGTCAGTGTAGGTCACAGGCACAGGACCAAGTAGATTCTTCCCTCTAATTGTCCACGGGAGCACAGGGTATTTTCTGGAAAGCAACCAAAATGGAGCAGAAGTCAGTGGCATTCTATAAGGGAAATCCTCTGCAAAAGAAAAATGTTTTTGCAGTGGTTCTCCCTCTCTTGTAATAAATCCTGGTCTCAGGGTATTAAGAACTTGTTTTTCAATGTTGTGCTGCACCCCACTCTAGATTTCAGTAGGAGGGAGGGAATGAGGTCTTATACCAAAGAAATAAGATTTAATTTGCTACTGTTTTTTTGAATATAGCCCTTTATTTGCCCTCAAACTGCATATATTTCTGCTGTAACACTTTATGGAGAAAGACAGGGGCTGAGTATGGAATTATTTAGTGCTTGACCATGCAATAATCTCCCTCTTCTTGATTTTGTTTAAATAAAAATAATACTTAATTCCCCTACTGCCCATTCTGAATGAATTGAAGCATAGGACTTCTTGTGTCTGATGAGGCTGCTTCTCATTTTAGGGGAGTGTATAGCTTCAAAACAGCCTTTTTTTTTTTCCCTTCCCTGGTTTAGAGAGCATTTAATGTATTTTGAAGGTCTGTGAATAGAGAGCTGGCTGAGTTTCTCCTGTCCTACCTGTTAGAGTAACTGACACATGCTGAAAAGTTGAGCTTTGATGGAGCTGAAGGGATATGCTGAACAGAGATTATACAACACTAGTAAATGTTAAATACCTTTACTATCACACAGTGTTATCAAAATATAATATGCAAAAATAACAAAAAGTTGTGTAGGCAGTTTGAGCAGGTGCCCCTGCACAGACTGAATAGGAGAGGGGACTAAGTCACCTGTTCAAGACTTCATTTGCTGCAAAAGAAAGACTGTGATGTTGAGAAGTACTACTCGAGCCCTTTATTTACTTTAGTTCTCTACAGCCTGTGTCACAGAACATCACCAGGACTCTAATGTGAGTAAGTAAGAGGTGTTGGCCCCCCAGAATATCATGCTTGTGCTGTCACTGGTATGTTGATACAGGTTCAACGTGTTTTGGAACAGCGGGGGGGGAATGAGGTGTTAGTGGCAAGTCTCTTTTCTCTCCCTCTATTGTGAACAGTCTGAAATCCTCTAGTGGCACTGAATACTGTTCAAATGAAAGCTGATGAGCTGTTTTCTAGCACTTTTGACAGATAGGCTATTGTGAGGAGCTGTATAGTAGAATACCCAGTGTGAATTCCACTCATTTGATATCATTCCTTCTACAGAATGTCTGAGCTGATTGAGAAAGAGACTGAAGAATATCGCAAAGGGGATCCGGACCCATTTGATGACCGACATCCAGGTAAGATGTCCTGAATGGTTTTGGCAGTGCTAACTCTGTCACAATTTAAGTGTAAACAATTTTTATCCTGAATGTACCCACTGCTGATCAAGGTTAGAAACTTCTTTTGCACTTGGTGCTGTAGTGCTGATATCTGGCAGTTTTGATGTACAGTCACTGAGATGTTTTTTATCTTGTTATCCTTGGATTTTTTTTTGGAGATGACTTATTTACAAGTTACTGGAACAGTTTGCCTGACATCTGCATCTTCACTATATGAAAATGGCAGTTTGATACCATTGGACCACTAAAATGTGTTGTGCTTTGACTAGTAGGTGTTCTAGGGATGGAGTGCCTGCTAGAAAATAATGCTAAGTCAGTGAGTAATAAATATGATTTATTCTGTAATTCTCCTGAGAGAGATCTGGCTAGCTGGAGTATTCCACAACCAATCTGAAGATAGCAGTTCAGTATTAATCTTGGTATCTTGAGGTACATGGCTAAGTCTTTTCCTGTTTCTCCCACAGGTCGAGCAGACCCAGAGTGCATGCTTGGTCACTTACTGAGGATACTATTCAAGAATGATGATTTCATGAATGCGGTAGGTTTGCTCTGGGGCTCTATCTGTCAGTTTTGTGTTGCTCTACGATTTGAGTTCCTGTCATCACCTTATCATTTTTGTTTAATCTGTGCTGGTTAACCTCGCTACTTATTTATTATTTATCTTCCTGCTGTTGGGATGAGCTCTTCTGTAGCTGTGGTTTTTAAAAAGGATTTAAGTGCAACTAATTTCCCACTGTTAAAAGGGACTCAAGGAAGGGGAAGTTCATGAGCTGTTCAGGAGTGCTGGAATGTGTGTAGCAACAACTGAATTAGCTCTTCTCAAGGCTTAGCAATCTCTTTAAAAATACCGTAGCTCCTCTAATACAAGTTTAAAAACATAATTAATTTCTTAGGGCAAATGAATACTATTAATTCCAATGCCTTGTCTAAGAATATTTGGAAATGCTGGACTGCCTGTGGAGCAGAGGAGTATGTCAGCTCTAGAAGACTCATACAGAGAATTAGAAGGCAAGAGTTTGACTTTCCTCTTGCATTGCTGTAGTCTAACATGAGTTCTAGCTAGAATTTTTGGTAGCCTTGCATCCCTGCAAGCACTAGACATTGCTGTAAAATTCTGACATGCTGCTTGTGTGGAACTTTCTGTCTTAAGCTGCAAGCAAGCGATAAGCAAACATAGATGCCATTAAAAATGTGCTGGTTTTATGTTGACTTTATTTAGCTACTGCATTTTTGTATCTACAGTATTATTAAACAGCATTTTTTTTATAGGCACTTGTCTTTATAGGTCAGTTCAAATTGGGTATTTAGTTGGTGCACAGCAGAGAGGAATTCTGTTTCTCTGAGAACTCGTTTCAATTTCTGTGGCACTGGAGGGAGCATGTTAAGGTTTGGTCATCTAAAGATCCAGGGCTTACATACTGACGTTTCTTACTTAATCATTTTGCTGCTGTGGGAGTTGTAAGGCTTTCACTGCACTGGTTTTGTTCAGAGTTGAATTTCAAACTGATGTTCCTGATCTTTTCTAGCTAGTGAATGCTTATGTGATGACAAGCAGAGAGCCTCCCTTAAACACTGCTGCCTGCCGACTTCTTCTGGATATCATGCCAGGACTGGAAACAGCTGTTGTCTTTCAGGAAAAGGTATCTAAGGCCTGTTTTTTAATCTTGGTGAATTGTGTACTACAATGGTCTTTTCCGTAAGAGAAACTGGTAAGAAGCCATATTAAAATCCTGTCTCTGTGAGACAATCTGTTCACAGCTTTTTGATCTTGATGTGTTCAACTGATCAAATCTTGGGTATTTCACATCTATTAAGATATAATAGGACTGATTCAAACAGAGGAGCTGGAACTTAGTGTAATGTTTTGGGAAATGTCATTCAAATTATTTTATAGGCCAGTGAATGGCACAGGCTGTATAGAGCATGCAGACTTAACGCAGGAGTCTTGTCCAGTAATCCCCAGCTACAGCAGAGCGATAGCAGTATTGGAGCTAAGTGATAAGCGAGTCATACTTTAACTAAGCAGTCTGAAATCCACTTGCTTTGTGGGGATTATCTGGAGCTGTGATGGACAGCTGAGTCAGTCTTCTCTATGTTGGTGAGTGTGGTTTTCTTGAAGGAATGCACAGAGGGTTGAAACTGAGGAGAAAGTCGATTTCACTTCTGAGCCACAGTTTCCGCACCTAAAAATTAATGTTTTTCTGAAGTTTGGAAATCAGGTAGTGCTTTATACAAAAGTCTAAATTAATTTCTTTACTGTTGGAAATATGGATGTGAATTCTAAAGCATGATAAAATGAAGTAATGATGTGCTCCCTTTGTGAAGGATTGAATTTAATTTGAGGTCTTTGTGATCTGTCCAGCAGCTAAGGCTGCAAGGCTTTAGTCCAAAAAAATTAACAAAACAATTGTTCCCCACTTGTAGAGGATATAGCTTTCTTTCAGATTAAATCTCTCTGTAAATTGAAAGTCTGTTTTTTGCTTAAGTTTTACACTTAAAGACTGTTCTTTGGACTTGATAATGTGGCTGCCCCATGCCTTGCAGTGTTCAAGGCTAGTTTGGACGGGGCTTTGAGCAACCAAGTCTAGTGAGAGGTGGCCCTCCCCATGGCAGGGGGCTGGAACTAAATGAACTTTAAGGTCTCTTCCAACCCAAACCATTCTGTGCTTCTATTGAATATACAGAGTTCTGTTATGGCTCTTTGGATTCCTGTATGTATGTGGAAGATTTCAGGGTAGCTCAGGGATCCAGTTCAAGAGGGCGCTGTTCTGGCCAGGAAGAGGCCCTCTGGTGTCCATGGTACCTTCTGTTCTCATCAGCTAAATTTTTTTTTAATGACAACAGAGCATTAAATTAATAATAATTTTTTTTTAAATATATGGAAGGCAACTCTTTGAAAATCTCTGTAAGCTGAGAGTTCTCATTGAAATATATCTTATTACTTTTAATTGATCTTTTTACTGTGTTGTACCTGTGATTCAAATTATGTGCAGTTTGTGTCACGATAATGATGTGTTGTGTGGTGTTTCAAAATCCAGTAGTGACTTAGAGAGAGAAAATGAGGTAAAAAAGGAATCTTTCATTCTAAACCATAGTATTTTCAATTGACTGCTTTAATTTTTAAGTAACAGTTATCGAACCTAGGTAAGAAAAGGTGCCTGGCAGCCTGTGTTTGAACACTGCAGATTGTGTTGCTATTAAAATTATTAGCCATATTTAACATAAAGATCTTCATATGTACAAACTGGTATACTTGCATGCATTTCTGTCTTACCCAAACATTGTGAAGAATTGTTCTTTTGGCTAGTGAGTAGTCATTATTATAAAGAGTTCCTCTGGCACCAGGTAGCTTACTCATTTGAGACTTTTCAATTTAGATTTAGTAAAGTTTTAGCAAAACATAAGATTTAGCCAAATGTCATGGTTTAAGCCCAGCTGTAACTCAGAAAAACCACGCAGTCTTTGGAGTCTTCTCTCCCATTCCTTCCCTGGCTCCTGGAGGGAGGGGAAGGAGAAGTGAAAGAATGTTAACTCCCATGGATTGTGGTAAGAACAGTCCAGTAACTAAGGTATAACACAAACCACTGCTGCTACCACCAATAGTAATAATGACAATGGAAATATGAGGGAAGAGAATACAACTGCTCACCATCTGACTACCATATGAAGATTGGACATAGCCTTGGGTGGCATGGTTTAGTGTGAGGTGTCCCTGCCCAGAGCAGGGGGGCTGGAACTGGATAATCTTAAGGTCCTTTCCAACACTAACTATTCTATGATTCTACCAAGCCTTGAACTAACTCTTCCAGTTTCCTACCCCAGTTTTTTACATCTTGGGCATGATGGGCTACCTCTTTGGTTAGTTTGGGTCAGATGTCCTGTCTCTGCTTCCCGGCTTCCCCTACTCCCTGGCAGAGCATGACATTCAGAAAGTCCTTGGTCAGACTAAACATTACTGCAACAACTAAAAACATTGGTGTTATCAGCGCTGTTCCCAGGCTGAAAGTCAAAACCAGAGCACTGCACCAGCTACTAAGGAGAAAAAATGACTGCTACTGCTGAACCCAAGACACCAAATTCCATTCTACGTGGTGTCAGTTCAATGTAGCTTCTTTGAAATCTGCTAAGTTGCTGGAGATTTATCCAGAGGAGGGCCACGAGAATGATCAGGGGCTGGAGCATCTCTCATATGAAGACAGGCTAGAAAGTTGGGGCTGTTCATCCTGGAGAAGAGAAGGCTGCGTGAAGACGTCATAGCAGCCTTCCAGCATCTGAAGGGAGCCTACAGGGATGCTGAAGAGGAGTTTTTCATCTGGGACTGTAGTGATAGGATAAGGGGCAATGGGTTTAAACTTAAGCAGAGGAAGTTCAGGTTGGATATAAAGAAGTTCTTCACTGTGAGAGTGATGAGGCACTGGAATGGGTTGTCCAAGGAAGGGGTAAATGCTCCATTCCTGTCAGTGTTCAAGGCCAGGTTGGATGGGACTTTGAGCAGCCTGGTCTTCTGGGAGGTGACCCAGCCTGTGGCAGGGGTGTGGAACTAGATGATCTTAAAGTCTGTCCTGGGTTAAGCAGTAGCAGTCATTTTTCTCCTGTGTTCCAATGCTGTGTTTTTGACTTTCAGCCTGGAAACAATGCTAATAACACCGATGTTTTTAGTTGTTGCTTAGTAATGTTTACTCTGACCAAGAACTTTCTGAGTGTCATGCTCTGCCAGGGAGGAGGGGAAGCTGGATGAGAGCAGAGACAGGACACCTGACTCAGACTAGCCAAAGGGGTAGTATTCCATACCACAGCATGTCATGTCCAGAATGTAAACTGGGTTCAGTTACCTGGAAGGGTTAGATCACTGCTCGGTTGGGCTGGGTATTGGTTGATGGGTGGTAGCAATTGTATTCTCTTCCCTTGTTATTTCCCTTATCATTATTATTATTGGTGGTAGCAGCAGTGGTTTGTGTTATACCTTAGCTAATGGACTGCTCTTATCTCAACCTGTGGGAGTTACATTCTTTTGATTCTCCTCCCCATCTCTCTGGGAGCGGGAGCTTTGGGGGAGCAAGCAAGCTGCTGCATGGCTCTGAGTTACTGGCTGGACTTAAATCACAACAAAGTCCTTTCCAACCCAAGCCATTTTATGATTCTATATTGGTGAAACCAACAGGGGCTTTGGGCTTGTTTGTTTCGACTCATGAGTTTATACTTGTAGTTTTTGACTGCTTCCTAGGCAGTAGGTCAGCTGGCCTGCTCAGAAGTATGCTGGTATGCAGATTCTAATCCCAAAGATCTTATGCCTGGCAATAGTTTTATGCAGCTTAAAATGTTAATTTATTTCTTTTTCTGATTTCATACATTTTTGCTTCAGTACATGATGGGTAGGAAATGTAGGCTGGTCATTACTAGAGATAGGGAGAATTGTTACCAACAGATACTTTCTCTGGGACTGAGAAGTTAAAAATGGAATATAACTGTTGGAATTGCTTCCTTATTTTCTTCATTCTAGGAAGGCATAGTTGAAAATCTCTTTAAGTGGGCACGAGAGGCTGACCAGCCACTAAGGACATATGCAACGGGGCTATTAGGAGGAGCTATGGAAAACCAAGATATTGCTGCAAATTACAGGGATGAGAACTCGCAGTTGGTAACGATCTCTCCATCACTTTCCTTTTTAGAGGGCAGATACCCTTACCTTGTTTGGGGTTTAATTATTTTATTTGTGAGTAGCTCACATACATGAGTTAGTATATGGGTCTTACAGTGGTTGTTACAATATCTGTGAGAGTCAGTAGCTCATGTTTTCCATCCTTTCCTGACTGATTTCCCCCATTTGCTGAGGTTGGGGTGTGCAGCATGATTATTCTGTTATACCAGTTGTGCTAAAAAGGCTAATGGAAACCTAGGAAAGAAGGCAAATAATGCTTTTTTAATGGGACTCATGTTCATAGCTTCCTTAGATAAACATTTTCAGAAGCTTTACATCTGTAACTGTCACATGTTGTGATTTATGTACCTGACAGGGATTTTAAAATGAAAGGTAAATTGGAACAACTTAATATGAAATTTCATTCACTTCGATACTAAATCTTTTACCAGTTTAGTGTTGATTCTGTGTGATGTTTACCAGCAATTGAAATGACTTTTACAAAGTAGGCTAGGCAAATTTGTCTCCCAGGACAGTGTACAGTGTGTTGAAGCATAGGTGAATCCTAATTTTTGCACAGATAAAGCCTTTAAAAGTAAAAGCATGACCTTAGGCTCTGTGGACCTGTAATTTGTCAAAGCTGCTGTTTTCAAAAGGAATGTCACCTTTAGGCTAAACAGAGACAATGGAGGAAAGGTGCAAGCTGGTATGTGATTCTGTTAGCACCAATATAGCTCATCTGCTCTTAATAGCTTTTAAACCACTTCTCATGCAGGAGTTGAGGTGCCAGTACTTTAAAATGAAAGTAGCTGTAGCAAAAAGGATTGGAGTTTTCTTATTCACTATGAAATCATTATTTCTCTGGGCAAATGTACACCACAATATTTATTTGCACACTTTATTCTGCAGGGCTAGTTGTATGATAACAAAAAATATAGCCAGTGTGAGTTGCATGATCAAAGCAAGAAGTGTGTTCTCATGCATGCGGCCTTTGTGAAACAGGTGGCTTTGGTGCTTCGACGGCTACGAGAGCTCCAGGTGACTGAAATGACTACAAAACAAGAAAACAAGCGTCCCAGTCCTCGGAAAGTACCATCAGATCCTCTGCTGCCTCTAGATGAAGAAGCTGTGGATATGGATTATGGGGAGATGGCAGTAGATGGAGAGCAAGAGGAAGTTACTGGTGATATGGGTATCTCCTTTCATCTTGATTCAAGTCATAAGACCAGTAGCAGAGTAAACTCTGCTACAAAGCTAGATGATGGAGGACTGAGAAAAAGCAAATCAGGGAAACAGCATGAAAGAGACGGCTTCCGGAAGGCCAAGCAGAAGCTGGGCTTCTCCACTTCAGAACCAGAGCGGATGTTTGTTGAACTGTCCAACAGCAGCTGGTCAGAAATGTCCCCGTGGGTGATTGGCACTAATTATACACTTTACCCTTTGACTCCCGCCATAGAGCAGAGGCTAATTCTTCAGTACCTGACTCCCTTAGGGGAGTACCAAGAGGTGAGCACATGAAGGTGGGAGGAAGCACCCTGTGCTTGAGTTCTCCTGATGAAACTGAGTGATATTGTGGAGACAAGTTTACAGAACTCTTGTATCACTCTGATGTTGCCTGATACGGAGATCAGTAACCTTTCTGGAGTTGTTGATGACTTTCAAATTGATCAAGTCATTAGTTTGAGTATGACTTGGTTGGTAATACTCAAACTGAGCCGAGCAGGTGTGTGGTCTAGTAGTTAGAGCATGGCAGTAGGTATTTTATTCCTGGTTTCTGTTAAATTTAGTGATGGTTTAGATGGCACAGGGCAAGTCACTTTGAAATACAGACATCTTTCCTCCGGGGGATGAGAAAGGCTCCTGCAGTTAAAAGTCTGAGGAAATAACTTGAAATTCAGAATGAAGTGGTTTAAGCTCTGCAGGAGTTATGATGTTATGCAGATGTTTTTGAGAGCTGTTGTTACTTACATGGACAAAGTAGCTGGGCAGTGCCAGATTTACCGAGTGTATTTTCTTTTTTCTCTTAACCTTAAACCTCAAGTTAGCATAGACCTGCAGGCCACTTTTATTCCTGCCTGATCTTTTTTTAGGTGCTTTAACTTGATTTGAAATAGAACAAAGCAACAGAGTTTTGCTTTGTGACATACATTATATGTGCATGCACGTGTGTGCCTTGCTTCTGTGAGAGCCAAAGAAGCCATTATCCCCCTAATACCCCGCATGCTGACTGGATTACTTCATATGCCAGCAATAATAGGATATAAAAATAGGAATTAATACTGTAAAGCTGTTACACAAAGAATTATGCAAAGGGTTTTGGTTTGTTGCCCTGCTCTCCTGTTTTTTCTGTTCAGTTGTTGGGTAGTTGTCTTTGCACAGATGGAAAGTGGAACCTATCGCCAGGGTGGTATCTGTGTGGATTTGCCATAGCCGCACTTGAAGGAGAGTCTTAAGATTTCCGTGTGGCAGCTGTCATGCACCTTGCTGCAGTCAGCAGATGTATTACAAGAGGTCTGTTAACCTTTATTGCTTCCTATGGATGGAGCTGGTTACTACTGACCTCTCATAACAGGTATCTGCTAAGAGGGGAAAATTGGGGGTTTTAGAGAGTAAAAACCAAAAGAGATCTTGTGTTTCCCATGAAACATTCAGTTAGTCTCCCATTATTTTTCTCAGCTGCTACCCATCTTTATGCAACTGGGATCAAGGGACTTGATGATGTACTACATCGACCTGAAGCAAACCAACGATGTGCTGCTCACTTTTGAGGCCCTTAAGGTAAATTACTTTCATAATGCCTGTGGCCTAAAATGGACCGTAAACATTGTAAAAGGATTGAATGTATGCCTATGGCTTTTGACAAAGGGAAATGCTCACCTTCTTTAGGCCTGTGCACATTCTCTGGAATTGGAATTGGCTTTCATGCAGCTTGAATGTATTGTGGTTTTGGTTTTATAGCTCTCAAGTATTTAAAATCAAAAAGGGGGGGAAGGGATGAAAAGGTCTTACTTGTGCAGGAAATGCCATTAATTTCTCCTGCCATCTGCCTAAAAGAAGAGGATAAAAATTTTTGGTCAAATACTTGTGTCCCTGCTGCCCTTAGACAGCATTCCTGAGTTGTTCTACTGCTTGTCTTGGGACATTTGTGAGGGGTAAGAAACATAAGCGTCTTACTCCCGGAAACCCTAGCTTGACGTCTCTGAGTTTAATGTTTGAATTCAATAGTTTTTGTGTAATTAGTCTCTAAGGTCGCCTCCCCAATGTACAAAACCATAAAAGTAACCTTATTCAAGCCAAACTTGCAGTGCAGCAGCACAAGCTGTATTTTTCTGTGTGTTCTTTCCCTCTGTCATGGTAACTTCTCTGCCTCTAATCCTCCAAGTGTCATCTGTCTCGTCATTTCACTGTCATTTGTCTGAGAATTTGTTTCCAAGGGGCAGTGTTCCTACCAAAGTAGGTTATTTCAGCTGAGAGTGACTGGGATTTACAGTGGTTCTTGCTGTTTCTTCTGAAGGTGTTGGTAATACAGAAAAGGAGTATGCAGTAAACTTCAGTGCAGCTGCAGGCTTTGGTTTTAACAATAGCCTTTAAACTTTATTTTGTAACATTCTTAATGCCAGCAATGTGGCATTTACAAACTACGAATGCAAATTTAAATATTTCTTGGTGGTAATGGCAAGTAAGTATGAAAAGAATAGGAAGACTGGTGGCCAATTGGATAGTTTCTAAGTTGCTCTGCTTTTATTTTTTCAAGATGTGCAGTACAAACTTACGGTGTCTTTTTTCCTTTTGCCATTGGGATAAATATTACGTTCTGCAGTTACATGTAATGGGAGGAGGAAATAAGGTGGACAAAGCACAGAGCGTGTGTTTCTTCTGCCATCTGTTTTTCTGTGTGGTGGGGATGGAATTGATGACAGTTTGAAGAATCCCAGTCTAATCTGCTTTTATCCTTCCTTAGCATTTGGCATCATTGCTGCTGCACAACAAGTTTGCAACAGAGTTTGTTGCTCATGGAGGAGTGCAGAAGTTGCTGGAGATTCCTCGTCCTTCCATGGCAGCAACAGGGGTCTCCATGTGCTTGTATTATTTGTCTTATAATCAAGATGCCATGGAGAGGGTAAGAGTCATGCTTTTATTCTAGCAGCAGCAGTTTCTGTTGTTTCTCAGTGTTTTTATGTGCGCTCAAACAGTGAACAAACAACTCCTAACCTAAAAAGTAAATTTATATAGAAGACTTTGGTATGTGCAGGTAGTAGGTAGTATATAAATAATGGTGTATTTGAGTGTTTTGTTTCAGGAGTTTAGATTTTGGTTCCTACGGTGTAAACTGAAGATCTGAGTCTTGTCAGCATTGTCTTAATGCTTTTGTCACCCATTTCCTTCATTCCTGTTTGTTAGAATCATAGAATAGTTAGGGTTGGAAAGGGCCTTAAGATCATCTCGTTCCAACCCCCCTGCCATGGGCAGGGACACCTCCCACTAATCCATGCCACCGGAGGCTATGTCCAACCCGGCCTTGAACACCGCCAGTGATGAAGCATTCACAACTTCCCTGGGCAACCCATTCCAGTGC
>JASSUY010020077.1:0-21833 GCA_032466535.1 Forpus xanthops
CCCCCCCCCCCCCCCCCGGGGAGGAGGAGGAGGAGGAAAAGGGGAGTTACTGAGCAGCTGCATGGTTCTGAGTACTGGCTGGGCTTAAACCACGATAGAGTGATGGTCAAGAGTTGCCTGAACATGAGCCAGGTTGTGCCCAGGTAGCCAAGAAGACCAACAGCATCCTGGCTTCTATCAGAAATAGCATAGCCAGCAGGACTAAGAGAAGTGATCTTAAGGGCCTTTTCCAACCTAAACAATTCTATAATTCTGTGTGGTACTTAGGGACATGTTTTAGTGGTGGACTTGGCAATGCTAGGTTAATGGTTGGATTTCAAGATGTTAGTGTTTTCCAACCTAAACAATTCTATGATTTTATGAAATACACCACTGTGTATTGGATGTAGCCTGGCTAACCTTAATTCTGATGCTTCCTGACTCCCAAATAGTTAACTTCAGCTTGTTTCCTTAAGAAAAAGTGAATATTTAAAGTGGTTTTCCTTGGTAAACTTTTCATTTTAGAAGTTCAGTTAGATTCATAGTTGAGAGTCTTCAGTCTGTAGAATTTTAGTCCTCCCTAACCTCACTGTACCCAGAGAATTACAGCACTTCAGAGAGTCTGCAGTGAAGAAGAGAATGTGGTCTTTTCTATACAGGAGCAGTCTCTATTTTTTTCTGTTTGTATGATACATACTTATAAAATAATCTTCAGTGTCAAAAGTGCTACTGTATTTTAGCCTTTGTACTTGTAAATATGATTTCATCTTTCAGTAATGCAAATTTTGAAGGTATGCATAGA
This sequence comes from Forpus xanthops, assembly GCA_032466535.1. Lineage (NCBI taxonomy): Eukaryota > Metazoa > Chordata > Aves > Psittaciformes > Psittacidae > Forpus > Forpus xanthops. The sequence continues at coordinate 782 of JASSUY010020077.1, forward strand.
GAGGACTAGCTACTGTACAGAGATCTGCTTATGCTGAAAACTCTTGCAATAGCTTGAACTCAACTTGCTCATTTTTATGTAAATTCTACAGCTGCCTCAAACTTACTACAAAACATTCTTGGTATTGTATCTTAGCCAAAATATCTTTTGCTGGGGATAATTCAAAACAGAGCAGTATGTTAATCCAAATATTAAGTAATATTTAAAGTGGCTCCTACTGGCATCCATGCAATTGGAACAGTATGGATTTAACATTGCTTTGGCTTAACAGTTATGTTACTCTTCTCTCTTTTGGAAAAAAAAAAAGCACTATTGTGATTTCTTTGAGGACCAGTGTAATGTGCAAAACAGCAAAAGTAATTAATTAACAATTCATGAAAGTAGTTGACTCATATTAATATGCCATTGACCCAAGCACCACTGTTCAACATTTAAAGACTAGGGACCATAATATTTATTATGAGGTCAGGCATATCGATATAGCATTAAAATGAATCACATTTAGTATACTGTATAGCAATTATGTTAATGCAAAAAGTATAACTGTAGATTTTAAGTGGCAGAAAATTTCTGTGATCCAAAATTTCTTATTTTATAATTATGAAAGAATGTAGAGAAAATTATTTATTGGCTCTATTACACAAATGTTAAGAAACAGTGTGTCTGCTTACCTGAACCAGTGAATTCTGTACCAGGGAGTTTCCCTTTTCTGCTCTTCAAATTATAAGCTTATTTACTTTTATGTAAAATTTGGAGAACCTAATCCTTCTCATCCATTATACCAGATTGCTATGAGATATTGACTTCTGGAAGAATAATAGTATTTCCCAAGATTGTTTTTCCTTGCATCTCGTAGAGGTGTAGAATCACAGAATATCAGGTTGGAAGGGATCTCAAGGATCATTTGGTCCAACCTTTCTTGGCAAAGCAGGACCTAGAATAGATATCTCACCACCCTTTTGAATCAAATCTTGAAAGTACAATGTTGGGGAATTCACCACTTTGCTGGGGAGATCATTCCAACTATTGCTTGTTCTCATTGGGAAAAAATTACCCCTTGTGTCCATTTGGAACCTTCCCAGGAGTAACTAGTACCCATTGTTTTTTGCAGAGTTTTCCATGCAACTCTGTAAAAAGGGAATCTCTTAACTTCTTTGGTGCCACCATTTAAATATTGGAACATAGTTATAAGGTCTCAACTGAGCCTTCTTTTCTCAAGACTGAATGAACCCAGTTTTATCAGCCTTTCCTCATCCAGCAGGCTTTCCAGTTGAAATGAAAATCTTACAGTCCTTTCTTCTCTCTAGTGGCCTTTTTGTTGTTTGGCATGTATTTAGTGTTTATTGTTCCATTAAATGGATTTTTTGTGAGAGTAAGAGGGTATGGGAGAAGAGACATCTTGCCTGTCTGTTTGCAACTAACAGAAATGTATTTTGATGTGGGTAAGTTTAGAATTTGCTTGTGAGACCAAAACAGAGATGAAACTTGAGTTCACTTTGCTTTAACTTAACCATAATATTTTTTTTCTATTGCTTTGGACTGTATTCAGTGATTAATTCTGTCACAGTTTGAGGTAAATGGGAAAGATAATTTCTTATTACACATGAAAAAGCTAAGACCACTGGTAAGATCTTCTAGATTCCATGCTGATTCGGATGTCCCAGTAATGTTCTAATTTTTACTGTGCAGCTAATTCTAATCTCAGTGCTCGTATGTCTAGTTTCACCTAGTTAATGGTTTTGTATCTATTCCCAGGCATTTACACTTCAGTGGCTTCGAGGAGATGTTAAAGCTATAGCCAGGGATTGTTGCAATTTACTAACTTTGAAATAAATAGAATATCTAGGAAAATTAAAATTTCCTGATGCTACTAAGTGGTAACACTTTCTATCTGCATTTTCTGGAATTGAGAAGATAATAAGTGTAACAGAGACCAGTTTTGTTGTTGATCTAAGTGGGGTGAATTTTTGGTGTATTTAGTTTTGTATTCACATTTGGTACCTTGACAGTTGAAATTGCTGGCACTGTTCCTTTAACTTATTTTCAAAATTAATTTCAAGACATTAACTTGTGTTAGGTGTTATTTATTGTTAGGTTTAGATTTTATTTTGTGATTAGATAGTAATCTTATTAAATGCTTTATTGTATTAGCAGTTATTAATAATTTTGTTATTAAATGTGGTTTCTTGTTATTAAAATGAAGAATGCTCACATGATATAATGTAAATATTAACAAAGAGATGACCTCACTGAATAGGTAAGAATGTTTGAATAGTTCGATACTGACCTAAACCAGGTGAATCTGTAGAACTTGCTGGTCACTGCAAGGGTTGCTTTCTTCTCGTCCTAAAAATATTGGTGTGATAAGAATGGAAATGCAATAATTTCCAGGGTGTTTTTTAAGTACACTGATATTTGAAGTGCTCCTGTACCTTTCACAAAGGGCAAATGCTATATGTAATACTAAGTTATATTTGCTTATTGTTGTTAATGCTAAAATTTTTGTTCTGCCAACATGGCATTTAGATATCTGCATGCATGGGCACACATGGGCACAGGAAGAAACAGACAATATTTACTGCTGGCCTAAATTGTGCTGTAGTGAAAGCTGTACTTCTGTAGCAAACAAACTGGGAAAAGTTTTGAGGCAACATTCAATACCAATTTAAAACAGCTTCCTGTTTATTTGCCATCCTTCAACAAGTAACAGTCCCACTGGGATGCATGAGTGTAAACAGTTCAAAGGACACATCTTTGTGATCAACTACTTTTTTAGTCATGCAGGTTCTAAACATTGATGTTGTTTTAATATGCTTGGGCTGCAAAATGTTGTTATAGATTTCATGAAAAATCCCATTTTTATGGTGGAAGAAATAGATTTATCATTACAAAACTCTTTGCACATGAATGAGGCTCTTTAAAATAACTTGGCAGGGAAATAATCATAGTTAAATGTTCACTGTGTTTACTCTTTATCATAAAATACAGACCTTTCTCTGTCTGTTGATCTAGTAAAGTACTGTAATTGAAAACAAAAGTTGCATGCACACGATTCCAGATCTGTTATGCTTCTTTCTCTATGCTAGTAGATGGCAAGGCATAACCACTGGTATCTTTGCTAGTAATTAATGAAATTTGTTAAATTGAAAAAAACCCATCAGAAGTATAAATCTTAATATATCATTCAACATATTTGATTATATGTAAATAAGTTGTACATATTCTATATAACGTTTGTATGATTTCATTGTAATATTTAGCTTAGCACTTATTTTCAGAGTGGATTTTTTTTCTTATATTAAAAAGTTCCCAACTCAATTAAAAATTATCTTTGTATTCCCTCTAATAAATAAGGGGTGGACAAGAATACAAGTGGCTATCAAAGGTGCAGTCTTTTGTCTCTGTATATTCAGCTCAGCTTCAGTTATGCTTTTTGTTATAGTTGGAGTTCAGTAGAATAATAGGAATAGAGCTAGTTTAACTTTTTAACTTTCATGGGGTTTTGTTGTGTGGGGTTTTGGTTTTGTTCTGTGGTATGTTATTTGGCTGGTTGGTTGTTTTTTTGTTTGTTTGTCTTCTGTTTTTGTTTTTGTTTTTTTTTTGTTTTTTTTTTTTTTTTCTTGGGCTAAATGTGTTTTTTTGTAAAATAAACCCACCTACTGGAACAGAAATGGGACTCAGTGGAAACATTTTCTCAAGTATATCCACTTTAATTTATGATACATTTATGAAGACGATGCAGATACATTTACTTTTAGGGCCAGGGCAGATTTTTCTACCAAACTGACAAAGGTCTCTAAATAATCAGTTGTCTGTTGGCCAGGGTATTGTATTTCCCTACTCTGTTTAAATATGAGTCTTTTAATCTGTGTCACCCATCTTTCAAGTGTGGGAAGCTAACTTTCCAGCTAGTGAAATGGGGGATTGGGGTGGGGTGGGGTGGGGTGGCTTTTTCGCTCCTCTGTAAAATAACTTTCAATTAGTCCAGCAGGTAGATTCAAGAATTCAGTAGTGAGATGTTCACCTATCTCTAAATTTCTGGCTGGATACCACTGTTGCCTGTTATATTGCCAGCAGTAATTCCCGTTCCCTGAAGTAGCAACTTCCAGCTGTGCGTCTAGCTATGTGCAATTGTGAAATGTCTTAATACTTCTCTAATGTGCTGCATTTAGAAAGCTGCTGTCTTATACACAGTAGGATGGTTCAAGCACAGAGAGTTTGATACGGTTGGTCCGGATAAGCAATTACTTAGTGTCAAGTCACACATTTAAGATACTGCTAAATAGTGACCCAGACTTGGTCTTACAAGTGTTCAAGGAGTGTTCTAAATTTACACATCAGACCATTACTGACAGACTTCAGTTAACACTTCTGATAGCTGTACAGAGACTGGGTTTACTTTATGCCATTGTCTCATCACAAAGCTACAGCTATAATGAAGAGCTTTCTAGGCTACCTGCTCACTTTGATGCGCTTTTAAGAAGTTATATGGCATAGAGATAAGTTTGTTTGGTTTTTACTATATTTTCTATGATGATTTTACCATGCTATTTTTAGTCCAACAGTAGAGTAACTTTACATGTTTACCTATTCTGAGAAATAAACCCAGTAGTAGAATAATTGTAATTTTTCAGAAGGGTTGTCTGACTAGTCTACTGAATTTCATGGCTTCCTAGGGCAAAAGCCTTTTTCTTACTTGTAGGCTTACAACTGTTTTTCCTCAACTTCTGGAAGCATTTGTTTCAGTAAATTTCATATTCAACACATTGGCCTGAAGTGGTATTACTGCTTTTCCAGCTTTGTCTCAAGATCAAAGGTTTCAACTCCCTCTTAATGTTAAAATACATATATGGGTCTACTCTTTCCAACCTTTGCCGCTCTTGCTCAAGGGAGTTAGAAATGCAGATTAAACCTGATGAAAAATAGTTGTTCTCCAACTGTCATTCTTCTGAGCTGTAGAGTAGGCAACGAACCTTTATGATTTCTTGCAGCACCTTTTCTGGATTTTATCACTGTACAAAAAAATATAATAAATGCTCACTGGAATTTGTGAGAGTTTTTCCATTGATTTTAGCATACAGTAGAAGCAATCCCCAATGAGAGAGAGCCTGCAGCTGTGAATCTACATGTGCAGTAGGAAATACCAGCTTGCAGATCCAGAAGAAAAGACATGAACTGAAGTCCTTGGGAATTTCTACCCTAAGACCTATCAACTGTTTTCTGAACCACGAAGCAGAGAGCTGTTTATGTTTGTTACTACTTTTTAATTCCTGTTGGCAGTGACATGCAGACTATGAAATGTGTTAGGCTTGATTTACATAAATCAGAAGGTTGTCAGCATCTTCCTTTTAGATATCTATGTTGCCTTAAAATCCAAACTGATGACCTCATTGTAACACAAATAAATAGTGTTGGAAAATGTTATTATAAATATCTTCTATTACTGAACATACAGACGGAAATACAAAGTTAAAATTTGTGATTTTTTCTTACATACCCTATGCTTTGTTATCAGTCTTCCATATTTTTGAGACCTTTTTTCCACTAGCAAAAAAGTTTTAATGTCTGTCTTTCACAATGCTTAGCCACATTCACTAAACTTGGTCTTTTGCTTAAAATAAAATTTCTTTATTGGTGTACTTCATTGTAGCGGTACATACATAATTTTGAAGCCCTCTAGCTGTCCACCATAGTGAAACCAAAAAGAGAGGAAAAATTTAATCTCTTAATTCAGTGGTTATTTCTCTATGCCATCAAGGATCAGGGAGGGCTGACATATTGTAGGAAACAGGAAGAGAAATGGGGAAGTAATGCAGTTATAATCAGAAAAGTTCTGGATAATTTTATGACAACAAAGAATGTAGTTGTTCATATTAGTAGCATACTAGGATTACCTAGCTGGTTAGATGTGTTGCCAAGACACTTTTTATTAGGCTTGGTTGTTTTTTCTTGTCATGAGGCATTAACTCCATGTGAAGGGAAGTTACTTATTGCACTAATGACTTAATAATTTGACTTTCTGGTTTACTCTACACATTTTTCTAAATCATAAGCCCTATTTTTTTCTAGATTTCAGAATGAGAATTTTCCATAAAGTGCTCGATTTTCTTGAAATGTTAAACTTTGTTCAAGTCTATTTAAATGAATTTCAGTTTGCCAGAGATGTGGTTATGAAAATATCAAAATAATTATTTTTGTTGGCACTGGTATGTCCCATTTTGCAAACTGGGTATCTGTAATTTTCAGTGCAAATGCATTACTGTTTCCCCTTTCTGTATTTAGATAGCTGAATGTTGAGCTACCAGTGAATAGGTTTCCATGTTGAGATCTGTTTTTAGTGCTCTCCTCAGTGAATACTATCAGTTATGTGAAATAATCCTTTCACTTTCATAACAAACTACTGTATATCTCTGGACTTTTTAAAACGAAACTTTACTTTTCACCCTTACAAATGAGCCCTTTCCAAATTCTTCCTCTTCTTGCTTTTAAAATAATGAAAAGACAAAAAAGACTATGCTTGTAATTAAAAGTCATTTTTAAATAACCTCAGAAGATTGTTTCTAGAAATCAAAACATCTTTATGGTCCCATTTCTAAGGAAAGAAAGACAAGTGACTGGGATCTTGTACACTTTACTGTAGTCTACATTAATTACCTTCTATTAAAAAATGACAAAGACCTTTTTGAAAGGGAATCTGGCACTCTTTCCACAGAAATGATGGCAGACACCCTACTCTCTGCTGATTTCTTGACACTTCTAATTACCTGTATTCATTTGAAATCGTTTCCTTTGTAGTGAGTTATTGGCATGATTTTCAGAGAACAAGAGGGAAATGGAAAACATTTTAGCAAGGTAAGAAAAAAAAAATCAACAGTATCATTGTTTGCAGCTTTTGTTGAAACTACCTACGTGAGTCATTTGAGGGACATGAAGGTAAATGAAAGGTTATACTTTGCCCTGCACGTTGTCGCTGGTATTTGTAATGTCAATAACTGTAAAAGGTTGTCAGGAAACTGGAGAGATAAAGGTCAATAGCAATGACAAATATATCATTGTATGTGTTTGAATATGCAATATCAGCCTAATCTCATGGTAGAGTTTTTCACACCCTGGAAATATCAATCAGGTGCTGTATCAGAACAAACCATTGTTTTCCATGCAGCTAGAATTAGATGGGAGATGGGTAGATTTAAGTTTTAGCATGTGCACACTGTTTTTTCCAGTTTGTTTAGGACACAGAAACAAGTTGCTCTCTCAAAAAGATACTTTCCATGAAATAAAACACTAACAGATTTTTAAAAAGAAAAGAGTATCCTAGTTTCTTTAATTTGTTACAGGGTATTGAATATTATTTTCTATTTAAGACCTGATAATGCCACAGTTTTCAAAATATTTTTGCAAACCATGTCTTTCTGATCACTATGTGTAAATCCATTATTTTTTTTCATATGCTGCAGCAGACAACAGCATCTCACACAAAAGATCCTATTACAGGGATAAACCTTTATTTTTTCACAAACTGCATCAAGATTTCAGAGCTCAGTTAAAAGCCACTACAACCTACAGTTAAATGAAAGTGTAAGGGAATACTCCTTCTGAGAGAATTAGCTTAGTTGAACACATCAACGCACCAGATTCTAAATCATTAGAAGTGTGGATCCCGATTTAGGAAAACCCAAATTTGACCTATAGGATAATACCAGATCACAAGTCATTACACTAGTATGTCATTTTTCTGTGATTACACAAGCAGGGAAAATCAAGAGAAGAGCAATGAATAAAATTGCATCAGAGAGCCATGTGACATTGAAAGTAAAAGCAGCAATTAGTTCAGGGAAAATCTTGAGGTAGGAAAGTAGGGAAGGGATGCAATAGTGTGAGGGTGAGTTCTGATAATAGCAGGAAGGAAGTCTTGCAGCAAAATAAAGTCTTATTTCAGATGCAGTTGGAAGAAGTGTTCTTTCTGGGTAGAGCATTTGAAAAGACTAGGAAACTAAGGGAAAAGTAAGCACAAATGATGTATTAATTAAAAACATGAAGTCAAATACAGAAAAAATGTGCTGAAAACTCACAATAAAGGAACAGTGATATTCCCGATGGAGAATCCAAGCATCAGCCTGTGTGAAACTGTGAATCTGATTTTTTTAAAGATAAACCAACTATAAAAATATTTATTAGCCCTCAATTAGTGATTTTACTCATACCCTAAATACTACTTCCATTTACAAGATGCTAATACTTTGAACCTTTGTACTGTTAAGTCATCAGTTCTGTGAAGTGTCCGTAAAATTCTGAGAACTTCAACATAAAACTGTAAGGACTTCAGAGTCATTTGCTGTGGAGTGACATGAGGTTTCAGGCTTTATTCTAGTTACTGTTTTTTATCTATTTAATAATTGATTTCAGCAACATAAGTTGCTTCTGAGTACATTTTGCCTTTTAGGATTTGAATTTTAAGTAGAAAAACACTTTAATGTGCTTAATTACAATTTCTAAATGGATCATAAGTTTGTGCTCTTCAGCTAAGCATTTAAGAGTATGTTTGTATACTACTGCAGTTTAGAGGGTTTGAGGAAATGATTGGAGAAATTCATGGTTGGCTGAAGTGTTTTCCCTGGGTCATTTTCTAGAAGTCCTTTTGACCACCAAATACATTTTTTTCTTGAGAGTAAACAGCTGAGTTTCCAAAGACATAATAATGACTGAAAAAGTAATACCTCCTGTTGCATTCATAGAAGTGAATACATCCCTGCCTAAATTTAGAATGTCTCCTAGGCAGTTTGAAATATTTTTTGAAATCTGCAAAACAAAAGCATCCCGTCTCATATGAAATTTTACTGTTCTTGAAGTATTACAGCTTAATGTAGTAGCTTGTTTTTCAGTCTCGTGATATGTGCACTTACCTTGAGGGAAACTTCAACTGAACCAGTTATTGAAATACAACATAAATTAAAAAAGAATTCCAGTACTATCTGGGAAGTGGGCTTTTCGTTTTCAACTGTGCATTGCCTATGCTCTTCACCTGTGATTTTTAGCATATGTTGAAATTTTTGTCTCATTTGTTGAAATTTTGCACATGGTGTCTGATACAAATTATTAGAGATATTTAGAATCAATATAGATTATTCACTTTTTTTCCTCTCTCCTCTCTCCCTCTCTCCCTTCTGCCTTCTCTGTCTCTCCTCTTTTGTATTTCCTACCTTCTCTCACTCTCCTTTCTTTCCTTCAGTGTTACAGGACAAGAGTAGTCTTTTCAAGCTCAGGGTGTTTGTTTGTCTACCTGATCTGTGTATTTGTTACACATACATTGCTTCATTAGACTTCCCTATTCTTTTTTGTACACACATAAAGGTATGGCAGTTAAGTTTTCCATTTGAAAACAGACCTATCCCTTATTATAGAACAACAGATTTACTGTTTTCACTCAAATGCATAATTATATCATTGTCCAAGGTCTGTTAAATACTCAAGCTCATGACACTGCTATGAGATGACTGCAATTATAAAGCTGTGAGGAGACAAGAGTTCCATTGCTGTTTTGAATCTGCATTTTACCACTCTGGAATGGGAATAATCTTTCAGCAATTGCAAACTCTTTGTGTGTTTTTGTGTGCAAGAGAAGCAAAAAAGAATTCACAATGTGCTACATAGCTATCTGATAATCTCCTGTGTATTGTGAAATATATCACTGAGGATTAGATGTTCCCTGTATCTAGAGTATTTCTAGGCTGAAATACATTGCTTTGGAAATGAAAATTTTTGAAGTACTTCTGAAACACTCATTTACTTCCTGTACTCATCTGAGCTGAAGAACCTATCAGCCTGGCAGATTCCTCTGATTTTACTAGCTTTGAATGTTTTCAATATAAGCTCTGGAAGTTCTGCAACTGTAATACCTGAACCAAACTTTCTAGACTGTGGGATACTATTTGGAGTCCATGGCTGATCTACCAAATGAAGAAAAAGAATGTACCATTACTAGCTACAGGATTTTGATACTCTTTTCCAGGTACAGTAGTGCTGCACTTCACTTGATTTTGCAGAATTCACCACATGAATACTGGAATCTAATATGAACTTTTGAAATTGCCTTGCTCTTGAGTGAATACTACCTTTGTTGTAATCTAAAAGGTGTGCCCGTGCATTGATATCAGACCATAATAAAGCAGATCTTTCCTAACAATTTTCTGAAGTATATTAGTCCTTAAATTCTACACACTTATTTCTATTGCTTAATAAATATCACAATATCTTACATTATCTAATAATTTTACTGCCAGGTACACGACCAGTATTATGAAGGTCAATTTGTATGTTTGCATTAATGTGCAATGTTGAATGCCTTTTGGAATGTCACAGTATTGTAAAAGTGCTGCAAATAAATTATTTCACACTTGAATTTATTCTCATTAAAGGGAAAGTGCTGCATGTTTGAAAATACGTGGATATAAATATAAAAGACCTAAAAATAGACTCATGCAAGTGTCTCCCAGTTTCCACCTTGCTGTTTAATGCAGAATTTTAGAACCCTCATACGTGAAATGATTTTTATTTAGAAATGTGTATTTGTGATTTCTTTTTTGACAAAGAAAGGCCTTTTGTTCTGGCTTCTTCAACAGAACCTCGTTCTGTGACTTTCTACTGTCCCCTAGTGGCATTTTAGTCTTTGTAACTATTGTGATATTTCCATTCTGCATTGCTTCTGTGCTTTTCTGTTTCCTTGTGGCTATCATTAACAAATATTTAAAATACTATTAAACAACCCATCAACTGACTATGGAAGCAAAAACATTGCTCTTTAGCCCAAGCGGCCCTTTCAGATATTTTAAAATGGTATAAACAAAGCCAGCAACCATATGCTATCTATATAATGCATTGCTTCATTACAGTAAACATTTCAGATTTGCAGAATGTTAACACAAACCTGATGAAAGAAAAATGTTATTAGTTGTGACGAGCCTATACATACCCCACAGTAGCTAAAATGTAATTTGTGATAGGTTAGAGAATTATTGTCAGTAGTCTTAGAGCACGCATTCTATTCCTTTTTTCTTCCCTTTAAACTCACACTGCATTTCCATTACTTTGTCAGCAAATTTACTATAGACCTCAGTGTCACTTTTACATCAAATATAACTGTATTACAGAGAAGTACTATATTAGTAGCTATCTCAACTAATAGCTATTGAAAATGGACTTAAGTTTTCTGTATGTTTTATATAGATACACACATTTGATAGCTTTTGCTTTCTTATATGCTTAATTGCCTTTTCTTTCTTGTGGGTGCATATGTGTATATGTCCTTATATCTCTTTCTTCACGTTCAATAAGACTCACCTTTTCTCAATTTCATCTAGTTTTTGATTTAGATAAGCTGATTTGTTAGTTGTTTGGCGTTTTTTTTTTATTATTATTATTTTGTGTGCAATCAGAGGCAGACCACTGTAGTCCTTGCTGTCAGGCTTCAGTAATTAGTTCTCCCATGCTGATCATAGATTCAGTTTTGCATTAAATACTAGAATAATTCTTTATCTGAATTTATATTTGTATCTGTATAAAAAGACCGGACAATACAGGTTGTTACACGTAATTTTGTAGTGATGAATCACATTTAACAAAAGAAATAAGTTCTTTCCCAGATTAGGAATATCTGAACAGAATATTTGAGAATTCATTTAGTCTAACCAAAGAAATTTTGAATGAAGGTGCAAAAAGCTGCTTTTTTTCCCCAGAAAAACCCTGTAGATGCACACATATATGCGCATACATTCAGAATTAAAAGAATGAGAACTACTTTACTTCTTTTTTTTTAAACTTTCTATGAGATTAACAAAATAGAAGTCAGGACAAGAAATGCCTGCTTACTATATACTCTACTATTTTTAGTTGATATAATGAAATTTAGACCATTAACTCAGCATTTTAGGAACTGGAGAGGTAAATATTACATTAATGACTTCTTGGCACTGTCTACTAGAGTATTATGGTTATCATAACTGTCGCACTAAAACTGCTGGTTTATGCTTTTATTTTGAACTGTAGTGAAGGCAGAATCCCTTCAGCCATCATATTTTCTTAAAATGGTTCATTATAAGCTATATGTCTTGGTCTGAAAATAAGAAAGAATATGCTATGACAATTTTTGCAAGTTATATTCATAAAAAGACAAGAAGGATTCGTGCTGGCTTTTGAACCTTGTCTGTCTTCAGTAATCATATTGCAGTTCTGTGTAGATCTGCTTATCCATCCTTAGGTTTGATTAAGATATCCCAAAACAAAGCCCTAGAGTGCTGTCGCTTTGGGCACAAACACAAAAAGATGCAACCAATGTTAACATTCTGCTTAATATAATTTTTCAGATGTGGAAAGAAGAGATTTTTAAGGCACTCAGATTATACAACAAGGCTTAAAATCTCTTCCCCTTTATACTTTTTCATAAGATCTGGTGCAGCTTTTAAAATTGCTCCAATTTTATTCTTTTTTTTCAAGCAGTAATATCTTAAATTGGAATGTAGAACTTTTACAGTTTGCTTTCTCACAATTTTTTGTGTCCTTTACATTTTTCGAATAATCCTACACTAAGGAGATTTTTATTAAGATATTGCTGCTGTGTTATGAGAAACACTGAAACTGCTTTGACAGGCTAAAATGGAATGGAAAATATTCTTTAAAAGGTTGTGTAGCTTTGTTTTAGCAAAAGACAGCTTGTTGCTAGTCTTCATTTAACCGATAAAATTATCTATACCCTTTTTATGAGGAGGTTGTATATTTATGGCCTTCTAAAGAATTTAGTGAAAAAGGCTTGGTATAGGTTTCCCTAATTATTACTAAGATAATACAGAAGATTAGATGGCTTCACTGTAAATCGCTAGAACAGTGTAACACTATCAGTGGCCTACTTTCCCAAAATTAGTTTTCTCCAAAACATCTAATAAAGCTAAGCAGTCTCACATTTTTACAACTCAGGAGACTACCTAAACAGAATGAACAGATTTATAGGGTTATTTTTAGTATGTGTCACTTGCATTACAGTTTACATTTGCTTTTGAAGCTTATTTGACATTCTTGGTAAAAGAAAATATAGTCAGAATTCTCATTAAAGACCTTCATAAAGTGCAGTCTCAATAGGGTTGTTACCTCTCCCCAAAAAATGGGGAAAAAACCCAAAACATGCATGTGCTCATCATGTGGCTTGGGTTTGAGTTGTTGTTTTGTTTTGGTTTTTTTTGTGTGTTTTTTTTTTTTTTTTTTTTTTTTTTTTTTTTAATTGGTATTTAAAAAAAAAATTTAAAAAACAACAGATGAATGTATAAAGAATGTTTATATATAATATTGCCCAACTCACAACTAGGTTAAGTAACTAAGGATTTTGTCAGTGTTCAGTATTTCACAGAGCAACAGGTAAATGCTGATATGTCTAAAATGGTAATTATTTTCTTCCATCACTGTAAGCAATAATTGTGTATTGAGGTAAAATAAGTATTAAGTTCTTGAAACGTAGAATGCTGTGTCTTCTGAAAGCCATTCTTCTGTGAATTAACTATATGTAAAAGTTTATATAAGATGCCAACTTGATGCTGAGTATATTTCCTGCAAATACAACGTTGTGCTCTATGATGAAATGCAGAGTTATAGGTTTATATCTTAAATCCAGCTGGAAAAAAGGGCTTATGTGTGTGTGCTTAATAGCACATTGCTTTTGTATTTAGTTTTTGCAAATATTTATACGAAATACAGAATACTGACTAGATAAAACTGAATCCATATTTAACAATATCTATGTTCTTTTATATTTATGGAAGTATTTTGATGTTGTTAAACTATAAAGGAAACCTAAACCGACGTTGTATTTTTTGCCTTCTGGACCTGTCATATTAATCAGGTTAGCGAAAAACTGAAGAATAAGGAAACGCCTTATCTGTAAATATCACTCAGCTGTAGAATTCAAGTAGGTCTTAAATTTCAGGGTATGACAAAAACCAGGTATTTTTGGTAGACAACTCTGATAAGATTATTTTAGAATATGCTTTCTTATAAACTGCAGAGTACTAGTGTTAGTTGAATTGTGAGAAAAATTACATTTCCTTACTAACTTCTTTTTGCATGCGCACAATTGCATGCAATTCTGTAGGCCTCTAAAAATCAGTTTGCTGTAACATTTTTTAAGTATTAAAAGTCAATGTGCAGCACTTAAACGTTGAAACAAGTAATTTCTATAAATGTATCTCTTGATAGGTTGCTTTCTACAGGGCTGGATGGAATTGGAAGAATAAAATGACATGGGTCAGGCTATTAGGGTAATATTAATCATATCTATGGTGCAGAGGAAATTGAAATAACTTGGAAGGGTTAAAAGTGGACTGTTTTCTTTCCAGGCATATATTTAGGAGGTTTTGTTGTATCTGGCTGAATATTAATTCAGGTACCATCAAATGGTTACTGTAGTGTGCCAGAAAATTGTGTATGAAACAAAAAATTACTAGGTTCATACAAGCTGATAAAGGATTACTACACAGACAAAGCCATTTCAAATTTGCAGCTCCAACCAGACAATTTTTTATGTTTTACAAAGAAGTACAATTACATTTTGAATGACCTTATGCCACAATGATGACATAAAGAACAGATTTGTCTCTGCTAGCTTTTATATCCTATATACATTAGTGCATTTCAGTTGGTGTAGCTCTGATTGTTTATCTTTGCCAATTTTAAGGTATGATTTAAACTCAAATGTCTTTCAAATGTGATACTGTACTTACTCTGTTCAAATAATAAAAATAATTTATTGCAGTAATCTGGATTTATGTCTTGGTTAGTTAGAGTAAATATATAGCTTCTATAGCTCTCTATATTTTAAAGCTCTTAGTGCTTTAAAATGTACTTGAGATTTAAAGTTTAGTGTATTTTGCATAAAATGCTTTAAAGTTTACACTAATGAGAAACTGAACTTTAATGTTGAAAAGCTACTCAAGTTATATCAAAGTATCAATTGCTCTAAATTGAGCAGAGTTAAACTGATAAGACATTTAAAATCTTAAAGGCTGACAATATATGCTATTTATATTATATACATGTTTGTATAATCAAAACATAGAAGGTGTTCAAAAGGTTTTTTTTCTACCTGGTACATCTTTTATTTTTAATTTCTGAACTACTGATTTCTGTTTGATGTTAAAATCACTCTGTGATTTATAGTCTTGAATAATTTTTCCTTCTTCCTTTCTGTTGTGTTCATGATACACCCACAGCTATTCATCTGTCTATATTAATAAATCAGCATGAAAGAGAAATTAAGGAAAAATTATATCATTAACTGAAGACAATCTTATATTTTATTGCAATGAGAAATCTAAACACTCTTCCATACTTTTTGGGAAAATCTTTTTTTTTTTTTACTAACAATCTAATGAATGTAGAAATGTTAGCTCTAACTAAATCACTTATTGCTTTTTTTCTGATAAGCTTTTTCAGCAAAAAGTTTAATGACAGAGGCAATGAGAGTATATCCTTTATTAGAAGAGAACTAGGCTGCTGTACCTTACAAAATAATTATGTCTTGCTTTGCGGTTTAGTGCGTTCTGTAATATGAGTTAAATTTATGGAATTACAAAAAAGATTATATGAGTGTATAAGCATAATTAACCTTCAACTCAAAGATGGTAATGTACCTGCAAACAGTGCTTTTAAAAGGGGGAATGGAGCTTTTACCTGTTTTGAGACAGCTACATTCAGTTATATGTATGTATATAAAAATATATATTCTGGAAAAAAAATTCTGAAAACAGTCGGTCTTTTTTTTACATTTTGGCATAAATTATGCTTTTTATCCTGTTAGTTCAAGCTAGGCTAAACTTAATGATTCATTTTAGTATCTTGCACTACCTATTTGTACCTATAACGTCAGTATTGTGCCAATGGCAACATGTGGATAGTTTAAACACAGGTTGATACCCTAAATAAGCAGGTATTAAGTTAGAAAGTATTTTTAGTAATTTTATTGTGCAGTCCTCTATCTAGGTATGCTTTTAATTAAACACTAGTCCATAAATAAGCAAATAATAGAAGTTAGCAGAGAAGCAGTTGATCTAAATCACGACAGTAGCTCATTTATCTTTGTCCTAACAAGACAATAGGAAATGACACTAAGCTGTTGTTTTCTATGCATTAAGATTTCCTTCTTAAACAAATGCAATTGAGGCAGTTTGTTTTTCAGCTACAGCCCAGCACGCAATGCCAGTGGCCAGAGTTTTGTCTTGTCTTTATCCAGGGAAGGATTAATCTTTGTGATGGTGCAAACAAAATGTATGTCTGAGGTCAAAGTGCGGGTTGCCTTTTGGGATCTGCATTACATTAATGTCATTTTTGGGTTCCTGACGTTAATCAAAACCAACACCATAAAGCGTCACTTAGCTAATTTGTGTATTATTGTCAATGTTACCATTAATTATGCGTTTGTGAGGAAAAAGAGGATTAATGAGATGTCACAGGTAATTTACAATGATCAGGCTCCCCAGGACATTAAGAAAACACTAGCTGTGTAAGATTACCATTCAAACATAATAGTGCCCATGCAGGAAAGTCTTTGATAAGAGTCTGAACCAAGTTTTTCTATAAGTATGAAATTTATTTTATTTTGGCTGTAGAATGTTTATTTTGGCATAAAAGTAATGTAGCAGTTTAGTTTTTTTTTTTTTTTTTATTGAGCTATTGAACACAGTAATAAAGAACTGGTGTCATGTTTTAGGTAGGAAATCCTTGGAAAAATGTGTTTTGTTGTTTTGAATTGCTGAGATACTCTTTTCACTGAAAAATTTCTGCATACATCATCAATGAGAAGAAAGTCTCTTTAAAAGTGCAAGATTATCAAGAAATAATACCATCTTTAACATACAGCTACTACAGTATGATGCTTACTGTGTATTATAAAAGCACAAATAATGAACAGTATGTATGCTTGTGTATTTACAGTATATGTAGCGTCACCTATAAGTGCTAAAGTAAAATTTTAAATGAGATGAGCTTGTCCATTTTTAGGTAATGACTATTTACTTTATTGATGCTGAGGGTTTTATACTCTGTTACTAATTTATTAATGCATTTTAATAAAATGTTTGTAGAAAAGTTGCTTGTAGAACAATAAGTCAAATTTTGGTCCCAATTAACAGTAGTTCCCCAAGATAAGGGACTAATTTTACTTAATTTCATAATTGTCCATGTAGGGCTCATTCTGGTTTAAAACTGAATTTGTATTGATTTCAGTTAACTTACTGAACCTGTATCCTATTGAACAAGGATTTCTAATAAATCCTATATCGGTGTCTGTTTCTGACAATGATTCCTTTATTACTTTAAAGGTCATATGGAAATAATAATATTGAAGATGACAAGTGCTTAAAAGTTGGGGTTTTTTTTGTTTTTTTTTTTTTTTTTTTGTGTTTTATTTTTTGTTCTTTTTTTTATTTTTTTTTATGGTTTTTTTTTTTTTTTTTTGTGTGTGTCTCTCATTTAATCCCTCATAATTTCCTCTCAAATTACCCTGGAATATGAAGAAGTATTATCAACAATAGTTCAGATCAGCAATTAGTTTTAGGTATACAGTGTTGAATTTTGTGATTTTTTTACCCCACTCCCCAATAGGTAGTTTTTATACAATGTTTTTGTTTCTGGTGTCTTTCTTTCAGTAGATAAAACATAGCATTAGTACTTCTGTATATACTTATACTTTTTCTGTATATAACCTAATGCCATTGAACACTTAAAGTAAATTATATCAAATTGCATCAGAAGTAAATATAAACCACTTAAAAATTAAGTACACTATAATATATTAACTTTTTTTTTTTTAAGTCAATTTATTGTTGGTCAAATGCTGATGCTTTGTAAACCAGTTCTAATTTTTGTCCTTTCATGATTTCAAACTGACAAGTTTAACAGTCTTCTCATTGTTTTAATCTTCTCCCCAAAAGATCAACAGTGGACATCATGGACTGCTTTCATCTTTATCTTCAACTGGCTTTTTACTTCTCTGCTGAAGCTGCCAGGAGGAGGGGATTTTTTGGTGAAAAAGCAATTGCAGTTAATATTGGGGTATATCCCACTAAGGATCTCAGTCATTCTTAGGATCCCACAGGTCAAAGGACTCTGCTTGTATAAAACACTGCTTCCAACATGAAGCCTTAAGGATGTACCACACCATAAAGTGGCAACTGCTAAAACTTAAGTCAACTTCAGCCTGCTACTGCCAAGCAAGAGCCATAAACAGCAAGGGGCAGGGACTAGATCTGGAGATTGCAAACTGACGTGAAGAAAGTGAAATCAACTCTTTATTTTGCTCAGGAAATGTTTAAGAGTATGGACTACTTTCTAAATAAAAATCTCTTCTGAAGAAGAGAGCATGTTTTTATTTATCTTTCCAGTCCAGGGCATAAAGTAGATATAGAAGCATGCTACCTACAGCTGCTGCTAACCACTTGACGTAGTATATTAGCGACATTAAAAAGTTTGAAATAGAACACAGAAGAGAACTCATTAAACACTATTTTAAAATAATTAGCATGATATTGTACAACAGGTAGAATAGAGAGTGATTAAACAAGCCGTTAATGCTTACAGCTAGATCTGGAAGGATTTATGTATATACTGCATAAAAGCTTGCAGTTGGATATGCAATATATCATGTAAAACTGTCACTTCTTCATGTAATTATTGATGATTGAGATACTAAGAAGTAAGTGTAGACTTGAGAACATAGTTCTGCTGTATATTGGAAAAGGGCAAAATTATTTAAATGAATTCTAGATCTGCTGAAAATTGCCAAAAAATTTTTTTCTGGTAACATCAAAACTACTCAGTCAACTTAATTTGAATTAGTTGTATAATTCTGGGGGAATTCTTACGCTTTTCCTTTTAGCAACTGAAGATATGTTATTCAAATGAATGTGGAACTTGGAGATTCCATTTTATTTTGAGGAATTGCAGTTCACCTCCCAGGAAGACACCAGATTTTACCAGAACTTTCGCTAGAGAGAAATTTGTGTGCAAGTATTCCATAGCAATTTGTACAACTGTAACAAAAAATGAAGGGGTATTAGCATGCTCTTTAAGAAAGAGCACATAAATACATGCTGTGAATGAGGTCTCAGATCTGTCCCATCTTTACTCATAACTCTGTCCCAAAAAAAATTTGTCAACAATTCAGTCTCCTCATGTTCCAGTACTTGAGGCAGTTTAACTTTATGTAGGCATATACATAAATAAAACAGCAAATAAGAGATCTGGTGCTTATGTATTCCTTCACTTGCCTTTGTATGAAAACAGGACAGAGTCAGTATAAATTAAATGAGAAATATATATCACCCAGGATTATCTATATCCCTATAGAGGTCTGGGACAATCTCAGGGATGTGAGGTGATATGGACCACATCCACACTTCCCTTGCAGAGGAGAATTAGAATTAAATCAGAATCAAATCTTCAACATCTGGGATAAATACTGTAGTAAATTAATACTTCTTACAGAGTTTATCATCTCTCCCCAGTCTCTGAAATATTGTTTGCTCCAAATGGAAGATAGTAGCTGGATCAATTTTGTTTTGTGACTCTGTAAAGGAAAACAAAAACAAATGTCTGTTGAATTCAAAACTTCTTCTCTTGACCAAACTAAAAATTAATTATTGATGCAGCTTTACTAGTGTAGAAAAGATTTTGCTGAATTTAGAGATCTCTGGAGGTATTATTAAGAGACTTGAGCATTCTCTTCTCACCGATCTTATTAATTGTTCTTAACTAAAATGTTCTGACCATTTTGGTCTCAGACACATATTTTAAAAGTAAAGGCTGATGTGTTTTGTCAAAACCAACTTCTGCTTCAGCAGGAGACTTTAAATGTTTTTTTTGCTTGATAGTCCAGATATGTGTCAGATATGACAAAACTAGAATGAAAGCTAAAGGAAATGCAGTTTACTTGAGTGTGCTAGAAAAATCCATAACACACAGGTCACAGGTGCTCCTCCTTCTAACTTAAGGGAAGAACTGAAGTTAAAAAAATGGCTTGAAGCAAGATAGTAACATATCAAACAGCTTCAGAGGAAATCTGCATGTTTTTCTCAGCACCCTAGCTAAATGCTAATGAGCTTATTAAAATAAAGTGGCAAAAAAAAAATGATGCTTTGCTTTCTGTATTTGACCTTTGTGCAGTGAAGGTAAACATGTTGCATCTTTTGAATAATAGATGCAAGACTATTTATTGAATACATTTATAATCAGTAGCCTGGTATGTACATAATTAGACATTTTGATATTCTGTTTATGAAGAAATATTCTGCTACAACTTGATTTTATAAAATATAAACTTCTGTAGGGGGACTACCACATTTTTTTGTACTTTAATGAAAGAAATGAGTAGCATGTATGTGTACAAATTTCTGTTTAAAAAAGCAGTAAGTATTTTAGAGAGAAAGCAATATCTGAAGGCTAATTTTATTTCAATTTATTTTTATCTGACAAAACAGAATTTGTGAGATTATAAACTATCAAAAGAAATAGTTAAATTATTAAACAACAGAACAAAACTGCATTGCCATTGCATAGTATTCAGGTTCGACAGATGAAAACAGATTTTCTTATCAAATATGTAGTCCGAGGCGACTCGTGTGTCAACTTATAAGTTCGGCTGGGTGAATATAATATATTGTCGTAAGGTCCAAGAAACATTGAGAACATATAAACATTTTGGATGCATTTAAATAATTATTTATAGAATCATAGAATCAATAGTTAGGGTTGGAAAGGACCTTAAAATCACCTAGTTCCAACCCCCCTGCCATGGGCAGGGACCTCTCACACTAAACCATGCCACCCAAGGCTCTGTCCAGCCTGGTGTTGACCACTGCCAGCGATGGAGCATTCACAACTTCCCTGGGCAACACATTCCAGTGCCTCACCACCCTTACAGGAATGATTTTCTTCCTCAGATTCAATCTAAACTTCCCCTGTTTAAGTTTGAACCTGTTACCCCTTGTCCTCTCATTACAGTCCCTCATGAAGAATCCCT
>JASSUY010020077.1:22266-53136 GCA_032466535.1 Forpus xanthops
CTGTTACCCCTTGTCCTCTCATTACAGTCCCTCATGAAGAATCCCTCCCCAGCATCCCTATAGGCCCCCTTCAGATAATAGAAGGCTGCTATGAGGTCTCCACACGGCCTTCTCTTCTTCAGTCTGAACAGCCCAAACTTTCTCTTCCTATCTTCACAGGGAAGGTGCTCCAGCAAACAACCCCCCCCCCCCCCCCATACTCGTGGCCCTCTTCTGGACTTGTTCCAGCAGTTCCATGTCCTTTTTATGTTGAAGACACCAGAACTGTACACAGTACTCCAAGTGAGATCTGATGAGAGCAGAGAGGCAGGTTCACCTCCTCCTACCTGCTAGTCACGCTCCTTTTGATGCAGCCCAGGATACAGTTGGCTTTCTGGGCTGAGAGCGCACACTGCTGGCTCATACTCATTTTCTCATCGATCAACACCCACAGGTCCTTCTCCAGAGGGCTGCACTGAATCTTTTCTTTGCCCAACCTGTAGCTGTGCCTGGGATTGCTCCAACCCAGGTGTAGTACCTTGCACTTGGCTTGGTTAACTTGTCATCAGGTTGGCATCAGCTCACCTCACAAGCATGTCAAGGTCCCTCTGGATGGCATTCTTTCCCTCCAGCATATCAACTGAACAACACAGCTTGGTGTCATCAGCCAAGTTGCCGAGAGCACATTCAATTGCACTGTTCACGTTACTGACAAACATGCTGAACAGGATCGGTTCCAAGACCAGTCCCTGAGGGACTCCCTGGTTACTGATCTCCAGCTGGACATTGAACCATTGAGCACTATTCTTTGTGTGCAGCCATGCAGCCAGTTCTTTATCCCCAAGTGGTCCACCTATCAAATTGATGTATCTCCAATTTAGAGACATTGCAGCATCATGTAGGGCAGTGTTGAAACATATTGCACTAGTCCAGGTAGATGATGTCAGCTGGTTTGCCCTGTCTATCAGTTCCGTAGCCCCATCATAGAAGGACACCAAATTGGTCAATGGGATTTCCCCTTATTGAAGACATGCTAGATGTCACCAACCACCTTATTTTTTTATGTGGCTTCCAGGAGAATCTGCTGCAAGATTTTACCAGGCACAGAGGTGAGACTGACTAGTCTGTAGTTCCTTGGGTCATCCATTTTCCCCCCCTCTTGAAAATGGGTGTTATATTTCCCTTATTCTAGTCATCAGGAACTTCACCTGACTGCCACAATTTTTCAAATACTATAGACAGTGGCTTAGCAACTTCATTTGCCATCTCCTTCAGGACCCATGGATGGATTTCATCAGGCCATATGGATTCAGGTTGTTAAGATGATCTTGAACCTGATCATCTTCTACAGTGAGCCTAAGATCTTCATTCTCACAATCCCTGTGTCTGCCTTCCAAGACTTGGGTGGTGAATATTTTGTTGAAACAGGTCTCACTGTATATTTATTAAATATTGTTATCCCTTTATGGATCTTCAGTCTTGCACCTTTGTTTTGACAGGTCTTCTGTTAGCTTTGAACACCATACTGCTTTAGATCTCTTTCTTCCATAAGTTCCTATATTTTGCTTTGAAAAGTGAGTAATTTCTACTGAGGAAGGCTGTTAATGTTAAAATTGACCAAATGTTTCTTCAGATTGGTTTTTTAGCAGGTATGATTCCACCAACTTTTTTGTGCTATTTCTTACTGTCATTTAGACCTTTATGCTCTGTAGAGTCAGTTTTTACTCATACTAGCCCTTTTGGCTAATGTACATGTGCATCAAACCTACATTTACCTAAGGGAATCATAATTACTGTTCTGACTGAACTTAGTGCTTTTATGTTTCTCTATTCCTTTTTCTATATTCATTCACTTTCTGGTAATTGTCTCAATATTAATGTTTTTTTTTGTTTTGTTTTAATTTTAATGTAGGAATGAATGAATTGTGAGGTAAGAACCTAAGACATTTCTGATAATTTTTTACCCTAATGTCTTAATTTCTCTGAAGTTTAGCTTTTGAGACAACTGAAATAATTTTTCAGTCTACTTTCATACGTGATTGAGACCAATATTATAAAATTAGCACTTGTTTTTCATAGGGTGTGCCTTTTTTTCCCCTTTCTTTTTTTCCTGCTACATGATGATAGTCTTTCTTGGTTATTGTTCTGCTCTTTATCAAGTAAAGTGAATTAATGTGTAACACCTTATGTAGAAAGGGCTATATAAATGCCAGAAATCTTCTAGTTGTCTGCTCTCATCTTTTTTTATTACCTAATCTCTCTTTATAAATATTTTACTTTTATATTAAAATCTTCAGATGTTGATTATGTCCAAATGTTTTTTTTTCTAGTGAATAAGGAGCTGCATTTTGTGTAAATAAAACTGCTATATCAAAACAGATGCACTCTTAGATTGTTTTACAGATGACTTAAATGACTTTTTTTTTTTTCCCCATGTAGTGTTAAAAGCTTAAAGGAATCACATTCTACATGTAATTCTGTAGTAGTTTGTTACTTTAATTACTAGGTATATTATTTTAACTTTAAGTACAAGGTATCCTAAATTAATTTTAATCTTTACCTGAGCTCTGAGATTTGAACCATGACAGTAGAAGCAGAATAATTATTCCCTCATCATTATTAGAAAACTACCCAAGGTAGACATTTTCTTTTTACTGTACATTAGCCAAAAGTAAGTGGTAGTTAAAATCTCACAATTAATTGTCAACAGAATGACTTTTTTTTTATAGCTCAAGTGCAAAAAATCCAGTGTAACTTGACAGGTGTGTAAAATTTTAAATAGTTTTTTCTTACGAATATGTTTATTTTTAAAAATGCTTTAACTGTTTAAAGCTTACTTATCTTTCAGCTATTGTTCTCCTATAATAAATGGAATAGTTATAATTCTTTTAGTCACTGCTGGTTTTGCCTCAATCCTAATTATATCTTTTCTGACAACGTTTGACTTTAGACCACTCAGTATTTTCTGCTTGTTATGGAGAAAATGACAGTCCATTTATGAATTGTTCTCTAAATACTTGTCATGGGTTCAGCAGTAGCAGTCATTTTTCTCCTTCTTGGTAGCTGATGCAGTGCTGTGGTTTTGATTTTGGGCCTGGGAACAACTCTGGTAACACTGTTGTTTTCAGTTACTGCTTGGTGATGCTTAGGCTGGCCAAGGACTTTCTGAGTCTCACAGTCTGCCAAGGAGGAGGGGCAGCTGGGAGGAAGCAGAGACAGGACTCTTGACCCAAAACTGACCAAAGAGGTATTCCGTACCACAGCACGTCATGCCCAGGATGGTAAAAACGGAGAGCAGAGACCCGGAAAGGTGGAAGGAGGCACTGCATGGTCGGGCTTGATATCAGGTGAAGATCTGTTGTATTCTCTTTCCTTGTATTTCTCTTGTATTATTATTGGTGGTAGCAGCAGTGATTTGTGTTATACCTTAGTTACTAAACTGTTCTTATCTCAACCTATGGGAATTGCATTCTTTCGATCTCCTCCCCATCCCCCTGGGACTCAGGGAAGAAAGAGGGAGGAGTGAGTGAGTAAAACTGCATCAGTGCCTTAAACCATGACAATACCCATCTAGTGCAGTTAATTTTACAGTTTTTAATCAACTATGACAATGATTTTTCATTTTTAAAATGAACAGACCTTGATTATATTTTTTCTCAAAATTATTTTCGGTTTGTACTAGTATACGCAAATTCCATCACTGTCCAACGATAACAGGTATTGTAGACCTCACCAAGAGCCTTGTGGTGATGCCCCTAAGGTCTCTTTTGCAGGTGACAGAATCTAAAGCAGACCAGGTCTTCAGTGAAGTGACAGTATAAAATTTCTAGAAAAAAATCTGACCACAGTTCAATTGCAGCTGAAAGCAAGTTGTGGAAGTGCTTTTTTGGTCCCATCTGCCTCCGCCTGGGATTTAAATGTAACCTGTTCCTTTCCCCATTCTTTTTTTTTTTTTGAGCCTGATGCTCATCTGATTTTGTGACAATGTTTTATCTTATAAGGACAGTTTCCTACTAGTTTATTTCCCAAAAGAGTGCAAGGGAGAGGAACTTCAAGGATAAAATTTCAGGTTGGTATAAACTGTTGTGGAATCACAGTCTGAGCGTACAGTTCAGCTAAAATTTTGAGCTGGTGTGAAGTGCCACAGTTGCCAAAAGAAAAAAACACCCTGACCTTAGCCACTCATTCCAGGAGCATGGTGGTTTATCTCCAGCACAGCTGTATAAAATCATCCAGTTTAGGAGCATATTTAGTTGATGATTTTCTATTTTTTTCCCCAGGCTACTTTTCAGGCAGATCAGTTTCTCTTACAACATCACAGAAGGGAGGGACAAGAGCAGAGAGTCAGTTAAAAATAGGGAAGGGCTGAGACTTCTTTGTCACAGAGTTTATGCTGGCTAGAAATGTTAATTTAATTACATATTGTGATAGGATGCTTTAGTTGCTAAGAGAGATTCACTAGAGTCCACAAAAGAGTATAGCCATGAACTGAAGGAATTGATATTTATTACGCAGAGGATCATAGCAGCTGATGAGAAAAGCCTATACCAAATGTGTTGAAAGTTTCTCGCAGCTGATGGAAAAGGTCCAAGATGTCTAATACAAGAGACATATGGCATCTGATAGAGTGGCCCAGGGGTTCTAAAGAACAGTTATGGGACAAAAAAAATGGTCAGGAACTTAAAAGTTCATAAAGCTTTTTTCTTTCCTAAACAAAATCAGGTTTCCAATAATCTGCAGAGGCACAAATCATTCTCCTCCCACACCCCAGGGACTCCCTAATTGTGAATTTGCATTGTTCTTTCCTTCAGTTTTGCCTGTGGCCTTTGGCAGCTGCTTTGCTTATCCCACTCTGCTCCAGATCCCAGTAACAAGAACCCGACTGGACATCTGTCATCAATCATTATGGGAATGTGATGCTTACTGCATTCAAGTAGCATTTGATATATAATTGCAGGCACGCAGGCAGGCAGGTTGTATTTTCAGGTAGTACGATAAAGACCTTGAAAAGATAAAAGAAAGGAATTGGTATTTATTTTCTAGTCTTCTAATATTTTTGTAAACTTTCAATTTAAGGCTGTAGGTCGGATATTAACTTCAGCTAGTTTGGGTGCTAGCTGTTCTTTTGTACTCTGAGATGTTAAATTTTTTACATCTAGTTATTATTTGCAGTGAAGTTAAATGTTACTTAAATTATTCGTTGTAACACAGCAGTACAGGTGCACTGGAGACAACTCTCCATGAAATAATTTTGGATCCCCTTCCAGTGCTCCTTGAGCTGTGGCTGTGAGGCACATTCATATGCTTGTTTTTCATATTAAGAATGCTTATATTGAAGATGGTAAAGATGTTTAGCTCATAATTTAGCAAAGAATACATGGGAATTTGACAATACAGTGAAACTAGAAAGACCTCTAATGAAGATCTTTGCCTTAAACTGGCATCAACTGAATGCTGAACTCAAAGCTGTAGAAGTTAAGTATGGTTCTCAGCTCAGTGCTAGCTGGTGTCCAGCTTCCATTAGGCTCAGTAGGATCTGGCAGCCAAAAGCATCTGCCTCTGTTTGGCTCAAGATATAGAACCTCAGTAGTACTTATGCTTTTGGTTTCTAAACATATGCATATATATTTATATATAAGTATCCTTATGCTTATGGTGTGTTCCAGGTCTCAGAATGCAGCAGTACTGCCAGTTAATGGAAGCTGTGATTCAGGACCTTCAGTCAGTCAGCAAATATAAGTCCTATGGAGTGCATCAGGTGTTCTGACTGTCCTTTCAAAAAGTACATCTTTGTCCTTAAGTAAAAAACTATTAGCTATGTGAAGAGATAATGCATCAGAGTAACACAATACTCGAGTTAACTCAGAACTTACAGAACTTAAGATTTGTAGAGATGCTGCTTCTAGAATAGACTAGAATATTTTCAGTTGGAAGGGGCTTAGAATGATCGTCTAGTCTAAATGCCAGACTAATTCAGGGCTTACCAAAAGTTGAAGCATACTGTTAAGCTCATTGCTCCCATGTCTGTTGCTCACTGACAGGCTTGGATCATCAACTACCTCTCTGGGAAGCTTGTTCCAGTGTTCACCTCTTGCGTCACGATACTTCTAGCATCCTGCTTACTTTACATGTGATCACTAATTCCCATTTTGCTTCCAGTTTTAGGATTAGGTTGCTGAGATCAAAATCATTGTTGGCATGCCCTAACATAATTTCCTTCTGTGAGAGCTTTAAGTTTAGAAGTTATGGGAAACATACAAGCCAGAATTGCTGCATCTTTGGATTTTGTAATGTAGTTGTCATCATAAATTATTCTATTATTTTAATTGATTTTGGGAGTTATACAACTCAGTAAGTGATTGGGGAGGCAGTTTTGTTACACTTTTTTCCCCTAAATGTAATTTTCTTTTGCAATAAATATTTTGGATCAAATACCCAGGTTCTTTTTTAGTATATCAAACCCAGATGTTTTCTTTTCTGTGATTAATTCTTATGAAAGTCCTACCTTTGTTTTTTCTATTGTATCAGGTTTTCACTGTTGCTCCTCTTATTATGTGAATACATACTTAGAGTGAATGCTACTTTCAGGGTTTTTTTAAAATATGTGCAACTTCAATTCACTGTATTCTGCATCTATCTTTTGAGTGTTCAGACTAAATCCAAAACAGCCTTCCTTAATATAATAATCTTCCATGATTTTTACAGGTATTTATTGGTAGTTGCTGCTTAATATGTAAATTACTTGAACTGCTAAGTGTAAAGCCTTTGCTAGCAGTTATTGTAAGCCTGAAATTTTGCCACTGGTAGGAGGTATTTAAAGGATAGGAAAGCCTGTAAGCATTTTTATTTAACTGTGATTTAAGAAAAAAAGAGGTGTTTTATGCTTGACAAAGGTCCTACAGTTGTCAAAGAATTTATATTATAGCAAAGGAGGTTGCTGACAAATTACATAAAACTGGAAGGTGTTTCTCTATGGTGCTGCTTATTTGTGGATTGTAATTCTCAGTATTCTTCTCCATGTTTTGGAAGAACTCTCTTTTATTAGTCTGGAAAATAATAAAATGCACAATTGAATCGAGCAGGCTTAAGTTGACCATTCCCCTTAGAACTACTTTTAGAAATCAGGTAGTTTAAAAGTTTAAGTTAAATGAAGATAAATATGCTGAAATCTACCTACTGCCTGTGGACTACAAAATCTACCTACTAAATCTACCCGCTTGCTGCAGGTTTTTTTTGCTCTTCTTGTCTTTTTTTGTACTTATCAGTAGTGACTTCAGGCCAGTTAGGTCCTAATAAACTGCAGGGTTAATATGTTATTATAATTTACCAATAGTAAGAAAGAGCTAATGCTTTTGGCTCAGAGAAGTTAGAAATTGAATAATGCAGGGAGAACTTTTTTTATAAGGGAAATTTAGAATATGAGATGTCTGTAGGAAGTAGAGTATTATAATTAATTAAAAATAACTACTTGTAATTCTGTACTAGTGTAGAATTACTAATTGGAATTCTGTATGAGTGCTTAAACAAACAGCTGAAATGCATGGCCATAGTCTGCTAGCCTTAAGTGGGAGTTGGAGCAAGCCTTGATTACTAAAAATATTCCATCTTTGGTTGGTTGAATTTTCTGCTGGGGTTGTTTGTTTGGTTAAAACAAAACCAAAACCAAAACCCAAATCTGCTGGATATATTTATTTTGATCTGTTTTCAAAGAAACAGAAGATTGACTCAAAATGCAAACACTATTTGAATTGCACATCTTCTGGTCTAGTAGACAACTGCAGTAACACTTTTTGTCATACTATTTCACTTATAAAGCCTCTTAATACTTTTTTCTACTTACTTTCTCTGTATGGTATAGGGGAAATTCCTGAAGGTTAAAGTAACAATAAGCTAATTTTAAAAGGCATGTATGTTGCTGAGTTACAGAGAAAGGAAAGGGTTTGTGAGGGAAACTTTGTTTAAACTGATCTCAGAATACTGTAGCTTTCCAACTGATAGCATACCTCTTTTTATGGTTTATAAACAAACCCTTTTTAACCATGTATGATTCTAACTTGTTCTCTGCTGTTCTTAATTTAGACTGTTGTGGTGAAGTACTGAAGCCAGATCCCATACCTTGTTATTCTGAAAAAATCTGTGTTCCATCATTTTCTTTGCTGTGAAAGACTTTGTTTATTCACTGTTTAATTTACTATCCTCTAGGTAACCTAACAGTCACCTAATTTTATTTCATTTTTAATAAAAACTGAGTATAGAGAGAAGTCAGGGTAATCTGTATGTGACTATTTTTGTCCTATATTTTCTTTTAATGGAAAGCTAGCAGAAAACTTACAGAAGAGGAGTAGTGAACTGAATTTGGGTCATAAAAATAATTTCAAATTAAGCACATCACAGGCCATTTGAAAGGATCAAATCAGAAAAGAAGTTGATAGAAATAAGTTACGAAAAAAAAATGACACAGGTCTTATTCTAGAAGATCCCTGAAATATATGAGTTTTAGTAATATAATGCTGGTGTATAGTAGTCATAGGTTCTAATTTTCAGTTGCCAAGTACTTGCTATTCCTCATGAAATTTGCAGTTTTGAAACATTATTTAAGTCCACATTGTAGGTGTAGGTATTTGACTCATAGGAGCCAAAGTCTAAATGTGTTGGCAGAGTTAGCTGTCTTTCTGCTGTAAATGAGTCTCTTGAAATTGTGGTGATTAGAAAATAGGTACATACAAATATGTAAATATCACAATTTAGGTAAAATGGGGCCAGACACTTTACGGATGTAGGCTTTCAGCCTTCAGTGGAAGACTGGTATTTTCTATCATTTGAGAAGCCAAGCTTCAATATTTATATGCACATGTACACAAATTTATGATAAAATGTTTAAAGTTGGTCTTTTAATTAATTTTTAACATAATTTAGTTTCTGAGTGTATTATAGCCATTTTAATTACTACAGAGTGTGCCAACTGGATATCATATATAGCACAGAAGCAATAGAGAAATCATGCCATTCATCACTGTACTGACATCCAGATTGAGTTTTGATCAGAGCTAAAATGAGCTCAGCAGTTGTTTTCTATTTGTAACAGTAACTTCTCCCTGTTATATTCAGGAAGTGGCTGCAGAAACTTTGTGATTCTGCAGCTGTAGTCATCTTGAAGTCTAGTTTCTCTTGGCCAAAGTTAACTTTTACGTGGGATGAAACTCTAGGCAAGGCTTACATAGATAAAATGAAGAGCCCTTTCATTTTTCTTTTCTTTTCTTTTTTTTTCCTTTTTTTTTTTTTTTTTTTTCATTCTGCAGCTTACTGGCTAACCATTAGAGTAGATTGGGGAAGGACACTACTCAGTAAAATTTTAAAAATAAATTTAAAAAAGTCTTAATTGTTTGGAGATATTTGGACTCTGTTCAAGCAGAGTTCTAGCTGTTTTCGTATCTCCTTAACCCCTGTTTCAATTATTTTGAGACCCAGCATTGCTATCAAAGTTCTTCAGTTTGTATACCTATTAGTATTTTCACAATACACTACCTAAGAATATAGAGAGACACCAGGCATAGACTGACAAAAGGTTCAGACTGGTTGTAAAGAGAAACTTTTTCACCATGGTGTCAAGCAGTGTAGCAGGCTGCACAGGCTGGTTATGTTTTCTCCTTCCTTGGAAATTTTCAAGAAAACACTTGATAAAGTCCTGAATAATATGATCTGATCTTATAGCTGCTGTTTGTTTTCAGCATGATGTTGGACTGATACTCTTTCCAATCTGAATTTTCCTGTAATCCTAACACCCAACCCCAGCCTCTTACAATTTTACATAGCCTTGCTTACATATATGTATGTCTACAGACATTTGCATTTAGCTGTCCTTGGCCACTATATATGGCCTCACTTCCTAAAGGATGTGGTAGAAATAGAAAATAATGGGCTCAAATAATTTGGTACAATTTGATGTGATAAACTTGCAGCAGAATTGGGAAACCCAAGATTTTTTATTATTTTTGCCAGAATGCATGGATAAAATAGTTTTGACTGTGCTCATAATATCTAACTGCATAAGTAACGATACTGAAGAAAACTCTTCTTTAGTGAAGAAAACCAGCAAGTTGTACCTGAATCAGATCAAGACAGAAGTAATAAATTAAGGGCACTCAGAAGTTTTCTACTTCCCCCCTCCCTTTTTTTTTTATTTATATCTTCAGTTAGTTATTTTACACGGTGATTGCTTGATGTAACACAAATGCAATGTTTTTATGTTATAGCATTTCAGAGCACTGCTTTTTATTAATTCTGATCAGCTAGAATATTGGTTGATTTGGCTTTTCAACTTTGTCACATCTTCAGCCAGATTGTATCACTGCAGTATGCCTTGGAATAAATACAGTTAGATGTGCTTCCTTGCTGAGGCTGAAACACTGGGAGAGGACTAGAAGTACTTAAGACAGAATGATTGTGTTACAGAGAAATGTGCAATGTCCTTAACTACTGTTGGTGATGGTCATGAAGTGTATATAATACAGTACTCCAAACTGGTGGTCAATTAGAACTGGTCCACACTCATTAGAACTGTCTTATATAATAAAATAGATCAGATTTTACTTATTCCTGCCCCCAAAGTTTAAGATGCCTAGGACAGGGATGTATTTATTATTTTTATGAGGTTGACGCTGACTGACCAAATTACAGATAAATCAGTTTACTGCCTGGTCTGTGATGCTTGCAGTAGCTGTGTACTGGACATGTTGAGATGTTAAATGTCTATTAAGAAAACAAAAATAAAGTTTGTAGTGTTTAAGAAAGTGTCAGAATAGTGTAGTATATATGGTTCTGGGTTCAGCAGTAGCAGTTATTTTTCTCCTTCTTAGTAGCTAATGCAGTGCTGTGATTTTGACTTTCAGCCTGAGAACAGCACTGATAACACCAATGTCTTTAGTTGTTGCTAAGTAATGTTTACTCTGACCAAGGACTTTTTGAGTCTCACGCTGTGCCAGGGTGGAGGGGAAGCCAGGAGGAAGCAGAGACAGTATACCTGACCCAAACTAGTCAAAGAGGTATTGCATACCACAGCACATCATGCACAGTATATAAACCCAGTGCAGTTTGCCTGGAAGGGTTAGATCACTGCTTGGGTTGGGCTGGGTGCTGATCAGTGGGTGGTGAGCGATGGTATTCTCTTCCCTTGTTATTTCCCTTATTATTATTATTGGTGGTAGCAGCAGTGGTTTGTGTTATACCTTAATTACTGGACTATTCTTATCTCAACCCACGGGAGTTAACATTCTTTCAATTCTCCTCCCCATCTCTCTGGGAGCAGGGGGAAGAAGTTGGGGGGAGTGAGCGAGCTGCTGCATGGTTCTGGGATACCGGCTGGGCTTAAAACATGACACTATCTACTTTCAATACCATAATTTGCAAGCAATTTTGTCTTGATAACGAGAAAATGGAAATAAGACAATAAAACAAACAAAACACCAAAGCAAAACAAAAAAGCCCACAACAAAACAAAACAAAACAAACCTGCTGCCCAGAAGGACTGGAGCGTTAGGAAAGCACCAAATGCTGTTCAGAAAATAACAAAATACCCAAGATTTTCTCATACATATAATTTTTCTATGTCTTTATATCTCACATTTTTATTAACCCTAATAATTTCTTCTATTGCCACCTCTTTTCCCTATCAGCATTTATTCTGAATATCTGCTTATTTTTTATCTTATATGTAACCAAGAAATATGGCATTATTTCTTCAGTTACTCAGAGATACCATGTGGAATAACTCAGTTGTATGATGCAAGTTAGATGTGAATCTGCTTGATTCATAACAGCTTATTCCAATGTTATGCTCATGTGCCTTCACTGACTTAGATTTATACTGAGGGGAATATTTCTACGTTTTATTTAAAGATTTACTCTGCTTTTTCTCTCATTTATGAAAACTACTAAAAATTCAGGAGATGGAAAGGAACTTATTTGGTTGATTCTAAGTAGAAGATTTTTGTGCCCATCTGCTTTGTACTTCCTTCAATGATTATGGTTAATTTTGATGTGACTAGCCACTGAATAACATCTGTGAAGAACAGGTACCCTTGTGAGCAGTGGATGCTTATATTCTTTCAAATCACTTTTCCATCTGTTGGACACACATGTTTACCTGTTATATAGTCTCAAAAAATTTGGGAAAAGTACTTGAATCTGCTGAAAAAATAGTTGAATGCCTTGAAAGAAATGAATAATTTTGACTGCCAGAATTACATTATATCTGTGCTGATTACTTCTACACTCTGATTTACTGGACATTATTCCTGGAAATGGTTTCCCCAGAAGTGAGATAATGGTCATGACAGCCAATACGGATCACTTAATACTGTTACATCATCCCCTGCATTAATTTCACACATTTCCACCACTTTCTGAAAAACAAGCTTGCCTCTAGCTCTTCATAAGTCATGTATCTTTACTGATTTGTATGTAATTATAGGCTCTCTCTGGAAAAAGTATACTACTGTGCTCTTTATCCCATTGCAGTACATCGTTAAACTCTTTTATAACATATTATTTATTATGTTATGTAAAGTCCATGGCTCCTTGAAACAGCCTTAAAAGATTTATATTTTATTTATATATGAGTTTGCTTTTATTCTTTTTTTTCAGTTGGTTGTGTTCTACTTTAAATAATTTGAGAAAAAAAATACTACTTGTTGTAAAACACATGCCCTCAGGAATTCTAGACCATTTAACCTTTTTTCCCCTATGTTTCATCAAATTTTAGTTATCTCCCAGAGAGTAAGGATTTCATAGATTACAGCAGCAATTGATTTTTTTTTTAATATATTTTATTTGAATTTATCTATTCTACTGAAATATATTAGGTGTCTCCAAAGAAAGTAATAAATTATAGACAATGCAAAAGTTAAAATTAGATCTGAATGTGGTATAATGCCCAAAGGAATTTGTTTGGAAAGGTTACAAGCTGTCAAAAAACAATTTGTATGGTTAAAAGCCACACAGTTAGATGCTGTTAATGGAGTATCTGTAATGATTATTTAGGCATTGGTTGCTTATTATGTCTTTGAGGCAGCTATTCACTGTGCTACTTTGGAGGCTATAAAGACCTGTAATTCAGCACCTATTATACAGAACAAGTGTGTGCAAGAATGCACTGTACCACATCAAACAAACCTCTCCTCTGTACTCTTTAGAGTTTTAATCATCTTTCCCTCTTGGAATTATGGTTGATGCTGATTGTGAGAATAAAGACTTGTTACTGTAGTGAAAGGATCATAAAGTCAATCATGTGGATAAAATTACTTAGCAATTCAGCCAGCTGGTCTCTATTTGGCTTCACTTCAGTTCATTAGTTTATGGGGAGAATTCACTCCACATTTAAAGAAAGCAAAAACTGCATAAAAACTGATTTGTAATTAATTGCAGCTTTTTATATAGAAATAAAATTAGCAAGTGAATGTGCCCATTGGGCACAATTTTTGGTTCTTTTTCTTATCCTTTGTAAAATAACTTTATGTTGTATGTGCAACCTGTTCTAGGCACAGGTTGTTCACTGAGAATCCATCTCCCTCTCTTGAAAATGGTTCTTTACACAATATAACACTTGAAGAGCTTTCAAATCACAATATTTGCTGGAGGAGTAGACAACTTTAAACAACTTAGGGACCATTTGGAAGCATGGCTGTATAATCTTGGCATTCTGTGTCTGTGCTCTCATGCAGGTGATTAGGTGTCATTGTATAACAGTAAACATATGTTTAAAGGGCCATACATCATAAGCATATTGTAGTTTACAAGCTTCGTAAGAGTTAAATAGCTGATGTTAATTACTATTGTTTTTAATGGAGCCAGAAATAGCAAATATGCTATTTTTCTGGTTTTGAAATCTTTTCTGAAGAGCACATAAAACCAAAAAGGCAACTGGGGGGGTTTATACATTTCTAATGCTTTAACAGGATATCCAAAATGAATCCAAATTACTCCCAGATCCTTTTGGGTCTAACTGCAAAAGCTAAAGAAGCCATAGTCTGTTCATTTGTGTTAGCAGTTAAACTGTACTGCTAAAGCAGCATGGTATACAAAATTTGTCAGAAATATATTTGTAACAAAAACTTACAACTATTGAAAGGAATTTACTGTTTATGCAGCCAGATTGAACAGCGGTACATTAGCTCACCACAGCCTTTCTTCAGAAGCAGTATATACATGGAAAGTATTCTCTGAATATACTTTGATGGATAAGAGTGTTCCAGCAGAATTATGACTCTTGATCATTCTTCTATCTAGCTGGGGTATTTGAAATGTGGAATTGTAAGAAATTTCAGTGTTTCAAGTGTGTTTCAGTGTCCAATTAGATCAAAGTAGATTTTGAAACTCCACATTTTTTACAGCTCCACATTTCTTACATTTCCATTGTCCTTCAGACAGAAATTGTCCTACAAAACAAACCACCTATATTATTATTTTGAGAGGTCTTGATACGTGCTGTTTAAATTTTAAGAATGAACATAATTTAATGAATTGACCTTTTCCAGTGGAAGATATTCCGCTGGCAATTTTACAACTGGCTACTGCATTCATGTTGTGCTTTCTGTGAATGTGTAAGCTGGAAGAACTGACTGATATTCAGGAAAGTATAGTGTCTTCTGAGCTCTAAGAAGGCTTCTGTAATATTCAGGAACCCTGAATTCCTGAGGCAGTGTAGCTGTATCTTTTAGACATGCATAATCATTAAATGAATGAACTGCTTTTGCAAAGGATGATTTAATCAACATAATTTAGCTATGGAAAAGACAGCAGTGGAGTTCATATCTGTATTCTCCTGTTTGTAACCAGGAATGTATTTCTTTTTTTAGTTCATTCACATTTCTTTCAGCTTTTATAATAAGTATTAGTTGCATAAATGGCAATTTTTGACAGTGTTAATAATAATTTTATTTGTTTTCTTTTAATTTTCTTTAATAGGTAGGTATTTTCAAAGCAGAAAGAAAGAGCTGCTAAACCAATATTGTCTACAGAATATTAGAATTTTTAAATTGAGAAAAATTACAATGAGATGGCTTTCATATTGTTTGATTAATACTGCAAAGTTAGAGCAGTCCATGGAAAGCTCAATCTTATTCCTACCACAAATAAAATGTTAGGAAAGAAATAGTCTGTTTTAATATGAAGTAACTGCAAAAAATACTGTGGAGTCATTAGCATAAATAACACGAGTGCCTATCCAAACTTATATTTGGATTTTTAAAAGTAGAAATCATGATGAAATGAGATTGGTTCCAGGCTGAAGTCTGGATTAGGATGCGTAAGAAATTGTGTGACAGTTTATTCCTCAATAGCTCCTTGACTGATGTGTGTTCCTTCCAAACTTTTAGATTTGTTTAGTTGATGACATTATGTAGAAATGCCTGGGAGACTTGGAGTACTTTTCTTGTGTTCCACTGAAGTTATTCTTTCATCTTTTTTCAATTCCTTCCTTACTATATGTTGTCTACAGGAAGTCCTGCAGGACAGCACTTTGGTAGCCCTCCTTTTTTTCTGGGGGAAGGGTATGAATAGTGTCAGTAATTTCATAGAATCATAGAATCATGGAATAGTTAGGGTTGGAAAGGACCTTAAGAGCATGTAGTTCCAACCCCCCTGCCATGGGCAGGGACCCCTCACACTAAACCATGTCGCCCCAGGCTCTGTCCAACCTGGCGTTGAACACCACCAGTGATGGAGCATTCACAACTTCCCTAGGTAACCCATTCCAGTGCCTCACCACCCTTACAGTAAAGAATTTCTTCCTCAGATCCAATCTAAACTTCCCCTGTTTAAGTCTGAACCCATTACTGCTTGTCCTATCACTACAGTCCCTAATGAAGAGCCCCTCCTCAGCATCCTTATAGACCCCCTTCAGATATTGAAAGGCTGCTATGAGGTCTTCACGCAGCCTTCTCTTCTCCAGGCTGAACAGCCTCAATTTTCTCAGCCTGTCTTCATATAGGAGGTACTCCAGTTCTCTGAACATCCTTGTGGCCCTCCTTTGGATATTCCTGTGTCCTTTTATGTTGAGGACACCAGAACTGCACAGAATACTTCAAGTGAGGTCTTAAAAGTACAGAGTAGGGGGACAGGATCACATCCTTCGACCTGCTGGTCACACTCCTTTTGATGCAGTCCAGGATACAGTTGGCTTTCTGGTCTGTAAGCGCAAAATGAAGCTGGCTGATGTTAAGCTTCTCATTGAAAAACACCCCCAAATCCTTCTCTGCAGGTCTGCTCTGAATCTCTTCTTTGCCCAACCTGGAGCTGTGCCTGGGATTGCTCCCACACAGGTGTAGGATCTTGCACTTGGCATGGTTAAACTTCATAAGGTTGGAATCAGCCTACCTTGCAAGCATGTCACGGTCTCTCTGGATGGCATTCCTTCCCTTCAACATATCAACTGAACCACATAGCTTGATGTCATGGCAAACTCGCTGAGGTCGCACTCAATTCCACTGTCCATGTCACCAACAAAGATGTTGAACAAGACTGGTCCCAACTCCAATCCCTGAGGGATACCACTCATTACTGGTCTCCAGCTGTACACTGAACCATTGAGCACTACTCTGTGTGCAACCATCCAGCCAGTTCTTTATCCACTGAGTGGTCCACCTATCAAATTGATGTCTCTCCTATTTAGAGACAAGGATGTCATGCTGGACAGTGTCAAACAGTATACACAAGTCCAGGTAGATGATGTCAATTTAGGATGAGGGTGTTGCTAGTAAAGCCCTCCATGACTTATGTTTGTAAATTGTGTGTGGAGGGAAGGGTCTGATAGTAGCAGAAAAGTCTGCTGACCGCAGATAGTCACAGCTGTAGTTGAATACTAAATCTGCTTTAGCTTATCATGGACTAGAGATGCCCTGAATACACTTACTTTTATGGGCCTGTTCATCCTCAATACGTTGTAGATGCTCACTAGTTTAGCAGAGGCAGAGGCTGGAGAGGCATACTATTAGTGCGTGGGAATTTTTAACTCCCCATACAGTAGTTAACTACTGTCATCTATTCCAGTTATTGACTGTTCAATTTCCTGAAGTCTATTACACATCTTCATTTCCTGAATCATCAGAGATCATTTAATCACAGAAAATGATTAACTAAAACATTTAACAAGCGAGCCACCTCCATCTGTTTTACTACATGCTGAAAATAGAAATCAACAATGGTTAAACTGCATGCATTCATACATATAATTCTTTAAAAAACATTTTTTATTGGCAGAAATTTAATAAGAGAATCAATAACTGGTCTTAATAACAGCGTATAATCCTCTAGGTGTAGATTAAGTCAGAGTTGTAAAGAGTTGTAAAGAGCAATTGTTTAACGTGCTGGAAAGATTGAAATTGTAGATAACCAAACATTTAAGTTTTCTAATGTAATATGAGATTTACATTGTACGTATAACTCACTCATCTTCTGTGCAATACTGAGGCATTTTTATTTCAAATAATACTCCAAATAAAAGTGCTTTTATTGTCATACTTAGTAATATTATGATAGTTGATACTAAAGAGATCTTTGTGAGATAGAGATTATTAATCGGCTGGCTTAAGACCTATAAAAGCACAGCATGCTGAAAGTATAACCAAAATGAAGAACATTTTGGGGGTTTGTAAAAGTTTGCATAACTTCTTTTGCAAAATTACTATGAAGTTTGGAATTACTTGAGTCTAGAATCTATTTGCTGTGGACTCCATGATTTGATAAATTATTTGAAATGAAAGATATGCTGGTAGTCAGAATAGTCAGAACTACTAAATGTCAAAGAAAGAAATTCCAAGCAGCCATTTCTCAAGAGCGGGCTCTATTTAATCTGAGTATTTGTGATTTGTGTTGTTTTTTCAATACACCTGAGCAAAACAAATAGCCATGACAATTTACACAGCTCATTTCTTGATACAATTATCTACAAAACTTTAATCGACAATTATCCTAGCATAGCATGAGGAGTAGAAATAAGCAGCCATAAACATCATGGGTGCTTAAGCTAATAACAAATAATTTTCAGTCCTAGGCTTTCTGTCTGTTATTCAAGGCCAACTAGAAACATGGAGATAGAATTTATTCTCCCTTAGAGGTGAATGAATTTTACTATGGAGCTGATGATTCCTGCAAATGTTACATTGTAGAATTTGATTTTAAGGACTTCCGATCGTGATTAACAAACTTTAAAATGTAAGAATAAAGTATTAATATACTCTCTCATAATCAAGATTTAACATGCACATTTAAAAAGAATTCTTAATTGATGACCTGTGTCCTGGTTATATACTCCTATGTTACTTCTGAACCATGAAAAAAAACCAAAATCTTTTCAAAATAAAAAAATCCTCATACCCTATCCATTATGAATTGTATGTTTTATTTATACTGAAAAAAGTACTGCAACACCATCTTGCAAAATGTCAGACTATGTTTTTCTTGATTATACAAAGTATGAAAAAAACCTGTTATGGAATCACACAACAAAACTCATCTTCATTAATCACAGTTATGATCTAATTAGGAATAAACTGTTTCCACTGCCTAGGTACAGGGGATTTCCCATATATTTTGCAGAGGGAGTATTCTATGTGGAGTATAAAATCTTTCATTGTATTACAGTGTTCAGTAGTTCCACAGGACTAAGGTCTGTTGGCTTGAAATGGCTCCTCCTCTCTTCCCAAAACCAAAACATGTGCTCTGTATCAGTTCATAAGCCACTATTTTCTGCCCAAAGATATCTGGCTGTATGTATATGAACCTCTGCTGGATTTCTGTGTATTAAACAGTTTACCTTCCCAGCAGTAGTTCATGTTTTATTAACACTGTGAAAAAGCTAGAAATGCTGGCAAGTCTGAGACTTGGAATAAAGCTCTCTGTTGAGCACTAACCATGAACATCTTGTAAGATTATATCTTGCTACTTTTTTGATTTCAGGATAGGGTAACTAACTACTATGCCACCATTAATGTGTCTAGATCTTAAAATTGAGAGGCAGCCCCCCCCCAAGTCATTCATAGAGCACTTAGGGTATAGGAAGCCATTTATCAATACACCAATATAAGCCGCAACTACGAGATTAAAAAGTTTGACAGGGGTAGGAACAGTTCACATTGAGATGGAACATAGAGGGTGTTAATTATGCAGCTTAAGCTTAGGCAATTGGGTAGTAATTACTAGATTTTTTAAAAAAACGTTATTTTCTGCAAATTTAGAAAAGTACAAAATTAAACAAAGAAAGTAAGTGCTGAACAAGTTAGACGGAAGACTTACATATTGTTTGTGTAAGAGCTGGGTTAACTTCTGTTTAAATTATTTTTTTCTACACCTTGTAGCAAAAATGTTCACAAGTTAATGAAAGACTATAATGTAAAGTTTATGCAATTAAAGACTATAAAAGAGTTTATAGACCATTCATCATTGGATATGGATCATAAACTGTGAGTTTCAGAAAATAGTTGTAGTTCACTGTTGCCTGAAGCCTACCTAATGAAAACTTTCTTAATCACAGAATTAAATGAGTGCCTAGCTGAAAAGCACTAAATATTCACTAGGCATATTAAACTTGAAAAGGTAGAATAAAATCTTGCATAGTCACAGGGACTTTTTTGTGGGGTTCATTTTGACCTAAATTAGACAGCTCTTGTTCATTTTGTAAATTCAAAGCAAGTCAAACTCTAAAATTCCAAACTGTCAGCTCCCATCATCTCATATGATAACTGACTGTTTGAGTGTAATATACACAGGCCATACTAAGTGAAAAGCTGTTAACGAATACAATTTTTCTTTTTTAAACCAAGGGAAAAGAGCACATTAGCCAGTGCTTTGTGCCTATGTGTTGTAGTGCAGAATGTTTTCTCCACTTTTCTTGGTTGATTTTTCCTGTGTAATGCAGCAGTAGTGTGGAGAAATCTATGAATTTTGTTAAAATGATAATTAATATTTTGTGGTTTTTGACTTTAACATGCTATCTGGTATTGCCTCAAAATAAATACATGAGAGATGTATTATTTTTGAAGCACTAAAATTTTATTCCTAAAGTTCCCTATGCAAATAGTGTAGGCTTTGGATTTCATTTTTTCAAGAGCTGTCTTCATCTTTCATTGAAATAAGCGAGGGAAATATTTGACATGCTAGAAGTCAGTCACACAATAGTTGTAAAATCTGACTAGCCCAAATTAATTTCCTGTATTTGTTTTCTCCCCTTGTATTTTTGTGGTAGAACTCTAGGGACTTTAATTTTGATTTTCCTTTGCCAAAACATATTGGTGCTTGTAAAGTGGAAGAAATATTGCGTTACTTTAAGATGGTTTTTGTAGTTAGAAAATAGAGCTCTTGAATCTTTAGAAAGTTGGGAAGATGATAGTTTCCAAAATAGCAACTCTCTGCCATCAGTAGGTTTTTTTATTCTGAAGGCAGTGTGGCTTTTACTGGGCTATATGTTCAAGCAGCCTGCATACCATCAGCAAGTGTCAGAATAAGCTAAACTGTTCCTCCATGTACAAGAAATTGCTTTTAAAATTTATTGGAAACTTTTTCATGTTAGTAAGAGAAGCTATTATGGTAAATTCTGCCAGTAATATAAAGCAGCATTTGTTGTCTGTTTCTCTAAAAGAACGGCTGTTACACGCACGTTGTGCAATGGTCTTCAGTACTTGTGGCATGAAATAGAAAAATAAAACAGAAGAGAAGAGGCAGAAAGGGTTTGTTTTCTGAAAATAGGACTCAAATATGTAAAAGTCTAGATACTGTTTTATCCTATACATCTGATTTACTATAAGTCTAGTGCACTTATCTACTGCCTTTATTCCTTCTTTTGTGAAGCAGGGATGCCTTATTATGTTTTGTAATCCTTAACTTATTAGGGCTTGTAAAGCACTTTGAAATTCTTGCATAAAAAGTGTTTGTAGCAGTGCAAATTATTATTTGATTTACTATTATGAAATTTGGTCTCAATTTCATCCAAAGTTGTTTCAAGACTAGGGAAAGAAGGGATGTTTAAAATCACGAGAAGCTGGTGCTAATTACAGACAGGTGACATATTTTAAAATACTGAAATACTGGTGGAATCAGAATCCCTCAAATGACATGCAAAACCAGCACACCACCATCTCATTTTCTTTAAACATGCTGTATGATCCCAGGCAGAATTAGGGTTGTTTCAGATTCAAGAACAGCAAAATTTAAAATTTTTCTCAATAAATTTCAGGATTGCCAGCTATTTACTTCAAGTTTCACTCTCCTGTACTTCAAAGTCTCATTTTCAATCATTGTCTTAAGCATTTTCTGGAAAATTTGAATTTGAACTGATGAATAGGCTTTGCCTATTAATTTCATATAGCACAAAAATCATAAGAACAGGTTTAAATCTGTGCGTTAACCCAGAAATATCTAAGCTTCTGAAAATTCAAAGTGGTTCAGTAGGCCCAGCTTCTGCTAATTACTGTTAACTGGGTGACAGTTGGCTTATTATTCTGGAAATTATAACAAAACCCTCCGGTTAAAGGGAGAGTCCTCTCTTTGTTTTTCTGCAAAAACTTGAAAGATTTGGAAGCAATCTGGAAACTGCCTATTACATTTATTTTGAAATCTCTGATACCATTTGCTTGGATTAAACTAGTCACCACTCTTAGCAATGAAAAGCTCAATTTATGTTAAACTCTAAAATTACATGGTGGAAAAAAACAATTCAGCTATGCGCCTTGAAGTTTGCGTGTTTGTTTTTTTTTTTGTTGGTGGCTCTCTGTATAATATATTATTCACAAACTTTTCAATAAAAACACTTGAAATAGCATCTACTATCAATTTTTCTAAAATGCTTGTTAACATAGTAGAAAGTTTAATGTTCAACTTTATTTTCATACTTTTTTAAAAGTGGTGATTTATAATCAGTAAGAACATTTCAAAAACTAAACACTTTTTGAAAGTTCAAAACAGAGCTTGTAGTCTGGATGCGCATAGCTATCTCTTAGATTTAAGCTTATCTTTTTCTTTCATTTGGCTTGTGTAGATATATTTAAAGATCAAAACCATATGCTTTTCCAGGTGTGCTTTTGAGCAGGCATCACTGATGGGGCTTTATGTAAAGAGATAATTCTGTGCATGAGCTGTCACAAACTGTTTGGCTGAACAAACTTACTATTGCTAAAGCACTGCTGATATTCTTAAATGGAAATGCAATGAGAAACACCTGTGTGAAAACCAGATTAGTAGAATTGAAAATCATCATGGATTCCAAGTCAGAAGTAAGTAAATAAGGTGGTTCAGGGAAGGTCAAATAGTATCCATGTTCTCAAGTGGTGATGAAAACTTCAATTGAAAAGAAATGATGTAGAAACAGGTGTGATTGTTGTAAGGCACTAAAACGGGGAACTTTAAGTGTGTTTGAAATTCTGCAATCAAGAACAGTGTAC
This sequence comes from Forpus xanthops, assembly GCA_032466535.1. NCBI lineage: Eukaryota > Metazoa > Chordata > Aves > Psittaciformes > Psittacidae > Forpus > Forpus xanthops. Next base: position 44,673 of record JASSUY010020077.1, read on the forward strand.
TGGAAAAACATAATATTATGGTTACTCCTGTTATTTTATGAGCCTGGATAGGTAGCAGAGTGCTTGTATAAATAGAAACGAAACACTCTCCAGCTTTGCCTTTGACATCTAAAATCCATACAGCCCTCAATATATTATGTGCATCTACCTGAAAGGATGATGGAGTAAGGAGGTGTCTGGTCTCTTCTCCCAAATAACAAATGAAATGGCCTTGAGCTACACCAGAGGAGCTTTAGACTGGATATTAGGAAAAATTTCTCCACTGAAAGGATGTTCAGGGATTGGAACAGGCTGCCCAGGGAAGCGATGGAATCAGTGTCTAGGGAAGTGTAGATGAAGCCCTTAGTGACATCCTTTAGTGTTGGACTTGGTAGTCCTGGAATAAAGGTTGGACTTGATCTTAAAGGTCTTTTACAATTTAGTTGATTCTATGATTCTATATAATTCTATGATGCTATAGTATAGAGCTATATTGTCTGAACAGGTGTACTTGATGGCATTATACCTTTCAATCACTGCTCTTTTTGTGAGTCCACATAGAGAGCTGACACAAAACAAGCAATGCAGTTAGGACATATATTGCATTGTATGGCTAACAAGTGAATTTGTCACATAGTGTAATGTATCCCTTCACCCCTCTGCTTTCCTGCTTCCACAAGTATAACACTTCCTTTGTGTGATGGATTAATGCCAATGGGCTTTATGGAAAGCTGGTCAGAAGAGCAATTTAAATGAAGAGGATGAATGATTGCCACATGAAAACAGAAGCCTAAGAATGTTTCTAGCAAAAATTAATTTTGTTTTTGTTCAAGGGATGTTTCTGTGGTTTTTTTCTGTATATTTTTTCCATGGCTGATACAGCAGGAAAAAAAATATTAAAAAGGAAAGATCACTAAAAAAAAAAAAAAAAAAGAAAAAAAACCACAACCCACATACTGATGTCCTTGATTAAGCCAGGCAAAGATTGTCTATTGACTTTAAAGTTTAAATAAAGGCATATGGCAGAGATTAGTTCACTACTGGGACTGACAACTGGGCTCTGTTAAATTCAGCAGCAGTAAGAAGATGGAGAGGAAATAACAAATGCAGACATGTAGTAAAGAAGCCCAGGGAATTACAGGGGAGTAAGCTGTAAGAGTATGCTAAATTACATCTATACATTAACTTTCTTTGTTTCCTTCCTGCGAAGAATGACAACTAGTTATAAAGAAACATGGGAAAACTTTAGACCGACCCCACTGCTACAGTTCTGAGAGCTTGAATCCTTGCTTATGCCAATTGAAATTTTACCTTAAATACCAATATACTGCTATTTGTTTGGGTTTTGGATTGCTTTAAATAGTAATTTTGTGAGATTTCCATAGGAAAAACAGTAATACAAAATTAATCACTCTCATGGTTTAAGGCCCTCACACAGATTTGCTCAATCACTCCCCCCTCTTTCTTCCCCAGTCCCGTGAGTATGGGGAAGAGAATCTAAAGAATGCAACTCCCATAGATTGAGATAAGAACAGTTTAGTAACTAAGGTATAATACAAATCACTAGTGTTCCCAACAGTAATAATAATGACAATGCAAATACAAGGAAAGGATACAAGAGCTCACCAACTAATTTCCACCCAGCCTGTACAAGCAGTGCCCCCCATCACCTGATACAAACCCCAAACATGTAGTGCACCCCTCCACCCTTCCAGGTCTCTGCTCTCCATTTTACATGCTGGCCATGACATGCTGTGGTATGGAATGCCTCTTTGGTCAGTTTGGGTCAGGTGTCCTGTCTCTGCTTCCTCACAGCCTCCTTCCAGCTTCCCCTCCTCCCTGGCAGAGCATGAAACTCAGAAGGTGCGTGGCCAGCCTAAACATTCTAAGCCATAACTATAAACACTGGTGTTATCAGCACTGTTCCCAAGCTGAAAATCAAAAAAACAGTGCTGCACCAGCTACTACTTAAAGGAGAAAAGCAACTGCTGCTGCTGAACCCATGACAACTAGTAAGATGGGTCACACAAGTTTTTATATTTTTACACCGATGCAGACATTTTTAATAGCAAAACAATCTAATGGAAAAGCTTGTACTCCTATAGGAATTTAATGAAGTTGTACTCATGCTATTTTTTGAATACTGCTTTGGAAATTAAACATGTATTTACTTCTGAAGACATTCAACTTAAAAGACCCTTGATATTTCTTTTGCAGTTTTTCTATGTCCATTTATGTATGCTAGCTTCACCATAACTTTTTAATGCTTTTCTAATCATGGCATATTTTTATGTAAATGGTTATAAATTTACCTCCTGTGGCAGTTTAAAACTCTTTTTTTTTGCCAATGTAAGCAAATTTCCCACTACACTGTGTCAGAACACACGTATTTCTCATTATAAAATGTTGATCAATCTGAGGAAAAGAAAACATGCATTGTAAAATGAAAGTGACTGAGCAACAACAAGAATTGTACCGCTTCCATTTTCCCAACTGTTATTGCAAATAACAAAGATTCAAGTATGGATTTACAGAAGTTGCTGCGGACACTAGTGATATTTTGTGTTCCCAAGTCTTTTTACTTTTATCAATAGTGGTAATTGTGTGGGTTTTTTTAGTATGTGGATGACTAAATTTGGTAGAAACTTGGATCAGTATTGATGAAATAACTTTTGCAATATTCGAAATATTCTTAGTGATGTCTTTATGTTTGAAACAGTCATCAAAGAAATTTTCAAATGGATGAATCAGTTCATTTAGCCCAATCCATGCTATATTTTTGGCTATTTTAGAAACTAAGAAAAAAAAAATAAAGAAAAGTGCCTAGATGAAAAAAAAAAATAATGCTTTAAATGGAATAAAAATTTCACCAAACAACTTGTAAGGAGCATCTGCAATCTGAAGCATTCATTTTTCTTAAAGTTTGCAAGCATTCTTCTCATCTGTTTAATTGCCTATGTTTTCCACCACCTTGTCTTCATTTTATATCAACATCTCTTTCATATTTTTGCAAAAAACCCATATTTGGTTATGTAGAAATAATAATTATCAACAGTTTAGGCTGTGTTCTTATGTGTTCTTACATGTTGAATGATCAGGAGTAAATGTAACAGGTGTGTCTAATGAAGCTCTGGTTGTTGAGGAATGCTGATGGAATAGAACCCAAGGTATTTAGCACCTTTGTTAACTTAATAGTTATTGGCACTATATATGGATCTGGAGGAAGAATTAAATGTGCCTGCAGTGCTACTCCAAATTATAATCTCAGTAGCTAAAGTTGTTAATAAATAATACTAAGATGATATATTAGAATACTAATAGAATCATAGAATGGCTTGGGTTATGGGGCTATTAAGATCATTCAGTCTAACTGCCCCTGCAATGAACAGGGACATCTTCAGCTAGATCAGGTTGCTCAGAGCTCTGTTCAACCTGACGTTAAATGTTTCCACGGATGGGGCACCTACCACCTCTGAAGGCAACCTCTTCCAGTGTTTCACTACCTGTATTGCAAACATTTCCTCCTTGTATCAATTTGGAATCTACCCTCCTTTCTTTAAAACCATTATTTTGACTTATATGAAGAATATTTTCCCAGTGGTTAAAGAAATTTATATTTTTTTTTATATTAATGTGTACTGGCTTTATTTACAACTGTACAGCAGCAGTTTTAAAATTGCTGCTTCAACAGTGACTCCAATGACTGATAATTTTATGTCACTCCTTTAATCTTGGCTGAACTTAAGTTTCTGTCAAACTCATGATCCAATTGCTCTTCTTTTACTTTAAGGTCCACTGTTATAAGAGTATAAGTATCATGTCTTGGTGATGCTCAGACTTCTCAGGAATTGAGAGTGTTCAATAGCCTCATAACAACTTTCTGACTACAAAAAGATTCAGAATCCATTACAAACCATGCCTGATGTAATTTTTTTTAGTTTTTAGTGGAAAAATATTTACAAAATTACTAATACAAAATATATTTATCTGGATTATAATATAAATTTATGAATCCTATTTCTGGTTTTTTTTTTTTTTTTTTTTTTTTTTTTTTTTTTTCTGTTTCTTTCCCTGCACCTTGTCTCTGAAGCTGTAGGGGGAATAAAAGGAATCTTGTAGAAAAGTGGTATTTCAGTACAGTTGCTAATGGAGGTCTTTTATTTCACTTTTTTACTATTGTCAAGTGGCAGAGGGTTACAGCAATTACATGAACTAATATTTTTTTTTTAGAGCGTCTTTGTATGTAGCTCCTATTACAACCAAATTAAGAATAGTTTGCTATATCTCTGAATATTTTCTTTTTTCAGTAAAACCAAATAGTATAATGGACAGGATGTAAAAATTAAAGCACTTTGTTTCTACTGGTTCTAATTTCAATAAGAAAGAACCTTTCAATGTATTAGCATATAGCTGTAATTGAGAATGAAAGTTTAAGTTTCCATCTTAACTTTGCCTTGCTAGGAAATAATATTGCTTTAGAAAGTAGAATTTTAATTTGAGAACAAACATTATAAGCTTTTGAAGGAGTTGGAAATAAAATCATTAAAATCTACTACTTGTTTCCTACCTCCCATCTGGGTAGTCATCAGTCTCTTTTCACTGTAGCAAAACCAACTGAAGGATCAGGACGCTGCTCTTGTGAGGAAGAATGCCATGCAACTTTTTAAATGTAGACCATCTGAATTTGTGTGAAAAAAGACAATCATATACATATCTCCAAGCAATTGAGAACTGTTAAGTATATAAAAAAAAGTGATTTTGTTTCTTCATGCTGCTTATCAAGTGGGCATTTATTTTGTTTTATGCCTCTGTTAAATGAAATGCTTTTGATTCTCTTCATCACTCATAATTTTAAGTCCAAAGAGCACAACTCAGCACAGTTTCATTTCTCTACTGATTCTCTGGGGAAAAAAAAAAAAAAAAAGAAATAGGAGAAAAAAAGAAAACCTATCTGAGAAAGAGACCAAAACAGAGAAAATCCAGAAACAACTTGCTTAAGTACTAGTGAGAAAAAAAAAAACCACGCATATGGTCCAGTGGTTAGGGACAAATTTAAAGGAAGAAGATCTCTATTTTGAACTTCCAATTTGGATAGTCTCTTTATTATGTGTTTTTTTGGGGGAGACCCTCAACCTTTTTCAGCTTCAGTCAACTCTGCTAGCATAATGGGTAAAGCAGTGGGGCATCTCCACAAACCATATGTTGCCACATTAGTTTCTCTGGGTAAATAAATACCATGAACACTTTAAAATGTCCATGCTTTTCTTAGAAAAACATTAACTCAGAGCAACACTGCAGCTTTATCAGCTTTTGATACAGAAATCAATTAGGTAGAGCTGTTACAGCAAGAAGAAAATGTGAAGAATGAGATACAAATAATAACACTAATCTTGAGAGCTCTCTCTTAGGTTTGTAAAGAAATGGACAGGAACCAAGATCATGTCAGTCAAATAGTGGATGAATAAGCAATTTAATGAGATAAGAATAAAAGAATAAAATGGAAGCCATCCTTTGGAACAAGGAGCCACATCTGCTTCCAGTCACGTCAGTATGAATCCAGAATAATTTCAGTAATTGATCTGAATGAACTAGGTTGACATTGCATTGGTGTATTGCTGTTGTGGGGCAAATGTTTCTATAATATGTCACTTTCAGATCCAGAGAAAGAAAAAATAAGCTACACAAATGAGAGGAGTATTTTTCTTATTTGATATGTTTAAGTCCTTAAATAATGAGAACTTTGCTTTCTTTGATATAGAACAGAGACAATATGTCACAGAAATTGATAAAAAAATTAGAATTCAACATGAATCTAGACCCATTGGAAAATTACTGGGGCTTCAGTTCCCTCTCATAGCTTTCCAGGATGTCCAGGAAGGAACTACAAATATATTCTCGCATATTCCTTAGGAAGGAATTCATGCAGCATTCAGCATGTCTCATCTTACTGTAAAAAACTCTGTAATGTCTTCTTGAAAATCTCAGGGCTATATTCAAGAAAGTAATTCTACCATTATACTAATGTGGTATTTATTTGTTCTTTAATAGTGTGGTGGAAAGCATGTGAACTTTGTTTTCACCAAGTTTATAAATTTCTCTGGTCATAGACTTGATTTTGTGTGTCTCTGTGTGTATGCATTACATAAAAATATTTTTAAAATAGTTTTATGGAGTTTGTTTAGAGCCTGAATAGATCATCAGTGACATGTTCATCAGCATTGGAGAACCACTGCACTGGAGCTTATTGTTTCCTCAGGGAATGGAACTTGGTTTTCTATAGTCATAACATCTTTTTACTTTTATCACATATCTCTCAAATCCAGATCTTTCTACTGCATTTTATATAAGATATGTTAACCTATCATTATCATCCATCATCACTACTCAGCCGACATGCATGGCAATTTTAAATATTTAAACAATGTAAACTGCTCTTAAAAAAAAAGAGGGGAAAAAAAGAAAAGAAAAAATGGTGGGAAATTACATATGAAAGGTATGAAAGAGTTAAATCTCAGAACTAAGAGTGTAATTCAATGCACCCAGAAGTTAACAAATGACAGATTAGATTGCACAAGTAAGCTTCAATTAAGTCCCGTTACATGTCTTTAATTATAAGCTATTCTACCAAATCTGTCCTCTTCAATGACTAGAATGGATCTGTTGTGTGAAATAAGTACGGCTATGTGGTAAGGGATATGATTGTTTGTAGGACCTTTGATTTACCTGTTCACAAGTAGAAAAGCATATAATTACTGAGTCAGGATAACTCATAAGTGAAAAGGTAGCTTCTGCTGTCAAGGCAATTTGATGCTGCCTTAGAGATTTAGAGTTTTATCCTGACTTTATTACATAGAAGCTTAGGGCTATTTAACAAATTATTTAAATCAGACCTTTAGAAGTGTTGGCTTGTGGGTTTGGGCATTTTTTTTTTACTCCTGGTTATGCCAAATTTTGGATGTTTATTTTGAAACCTTTGAAACTGACTGTCCGAGATTCAATGTATGGAGGCTTTGAATATATCAGAATCTTTCACAAGCTGAATAGGTTAAAAATATCAGGCCTTAAAACCAAAATTTATTGTATATTTTCATGTTGCTGTTTGTGTTGCTGTCATGGTTTAAACTGTCAGCCATGTTTAACTTTGCCAGCCCACTCACTCCCCCCACCTTCTTCCCCCCTGCTTCAGGGAGGGGAAATGGGGAGAAGAACCGAAAGAATGTAACTCCCACGGGTTGAGATAAGAACAGTCCAGCAACTGAAGTATAACATATCACTGCTGCTACCACCAATAATGACAATGACCAGGGAAATACAAGGGAAGAGGACACAACTGCTTGCCACTTGACAACCAAGCTGCGAAATGAATTCTTCCAGGTTCCTGCCCCCAGTTTTACATCCTGGGCATGACGTACTGTGGTATGGAATACCTCTTTGGTCAGTTTGTGTCATGTGCCCTGTTTCTGCTTCCTCCCAGCTTCCCCTCCTCCCTGGCAGGACATGAGACTCAGAAAGTCCTTGGTCGGACCAAAATATTCTAAATTGTAACTATAAACACTGATGCTATCAGCGCTGTTCCCAGGTTGAAAGTCGAAAACACAGTGCTGCACCAACTACTACAAAGGAGAAAAATGACTATTACTGATGAACCCAGGATAGTATCCACCCCTTATTCCATACCATTCACGTAATGCTCAGATCCCATATTTTCAATATACCATCACTTATATATATATATACGTCTACACACACAAACAGAGGGAGAGAGATCATCCCTCAGTGCATGGACCAAACCCTACAAAGCTGCTGAGTCCATTTGGTCTGTGACGTCAAGCTCCATCTCCTGTAGCGTCCTTCAGAGCAGGGGAGACTGTGTGCAGTGTTGGATCATTGTCTGCTGATGTTGATTGTTCCTTTACTGCAGAACTCATCCAGTTTCATTAAAGTTCATTCTTTGTTGGGATGATAGTCAGAGGGAAAATAGGGCCAGTGCTGGTGACCTGAAGACATCTAGTTGGTGGGCTATCAAAGTATTACATAGCAGGCAAACAGCATACCATTGAGTTCATTGGCTGTTTCCCCCTAAAATGAAATCCCCTTGAGATACTCATTGGACTTCCCCATCTTTCCGCATTACCCACCAAGTATATCCGGGTTCCTGAGCAAAAGTAATCCCATGAGTGGGTTTGCCTTTACCTGAACCAGGAATAACCCAGAATGTCTTTCCCAGCAAATTTTTGATATGCATCACAGGAATTTTGTCCCCCTCCACAGTGTGTAAAAGTTCTGACTGGGCTGGACCAACCCTGTTGGCAGACCCTCTGATGTTGACCAGCCAAGTGGCCTTTGGTAAATGTGCATCCCAATATTTGAAAGTCCCACCACCCATGTAGTTTTTAACAGTCCATTGTACCGTTTGATTTTCCCAGAGGCTGGTGCATGGTAGGGGATGTGATATACCCACTCAATGCCATGCTCTTTGGCCCAA
>JASSUY010020078.1:0-13034 GCA_032466535.1 Forpus xanthops
CCGAAAATCCAAAACACAGTGCTACACCAGCTACTACTTAAAGAAAAATGACTGCTGCTGCTGAACCCATGACACAGCTGAACCACACAGCTTGGTATCATTGTCAGACTTGCGGAGAGTGCACTCAATCCCACTGTCCATGTTACTGACAAAGATGTTGAACAAGACAGGTCCCAACACTGATCCCTGAGGGACACTACTCATTACTGATCTCCAGCTGGACATTGAGTCATTGATCACAACTCTTTGCATGCGGCCATCCAGCCAGTTCTTTATGAACTGAGTGGTCCACCTATCAAATTGATGTCTCTCCAACTTAGAGACAAGGATGTCATGTGAAACAGTATTAAATGCTTTGCACAAGTCCAGGTAGATGACATCAACTGCTCAATCCCTGTCCGTCAGTTCTGTAGCCACATCATTGAAGGCCAGCAAATTGGTCAGGCAGGATTTCCCCTTAGTGAAGCCATGCTGGCTGTCATCTACCACCTTGTTATTTTTCATGTGCCTCAGCATGCCTTCAGGAAAATCCGCTCCAAGATTTTGAAAGGCACAGATGTCAGGCTGACTGGTCTGTAGTTCCCCAGCTCATCCATTTTTCCCTTCTTGAAAATGGTGGCTATATTTCCCTTTTTCCAGTCGTCAGGAACTTCACCTGACTGCCATGGTTTTTCAAATATGATGGGCAGTGGCTTAGAAACTTCATTTGCCAGCTCCTTCATGACCCATGGATAGATTTCATCAGATCCCATGGACTTGTGTACGTTCATGTTCTTAATACGGTCTTGAACCAGATCCTCTCCTACAGTGAGCCTAGGGTCTTCATTCTCACAGTCCCTTTGTTTGCCTTCCAAGATTTGGCTGGTATGGTCAGAGTATTGGCCAGTGAAGACTGAGGCAAAAAAGTCATTAAGAACCTCAGCCTTCTCCAAATCCAGGGTAGCTAGTTCTCCTGATAGCTTCCAGAGGGGGCCCAAGCTGCCCCTAGTCTGTCTTTTATTTGTAATGTACCTGTATAGAGCTTGCAGCTGAGTACTTCACTACTATTAATTGCTGTCACCGATTGCCCACCTAAGTTTCACAATTTTCAGCAGCACTTTTTGAAATGTTTAAAATTTTTGAAACTGTCTTGGTTTGCTTTTTTACTATGGCTATGTTTAAGTTCTATTGTGATTCATATAGACTCACTGTAAATGGGTGGGGGAAGAAGTTATGAAAGTACATCTCCTCTATGATTTATCATAAACTATCTTGGAGATGCTAATTTTACAACCACTTTTTAATCCCCTCTGTTATTTCTGCTGCATTCAATTCTTAATTGACCCAAGTGTGTGGTAAAATGTTTATAATATTAGGTTTCGAATAAATAAAATAATCCTAAATGAAGTTAGTTTTAAAAAAAATTGCATTGCCAGTCTGGGTAGATCTCTTGGTTCTTCATTTCTGGCTTTATAACTCAGGGCATAGCTTCTCTTGTTTACCAAGTGCAGTGGGTCTTCGGTGGTACTCACTTAACAGAGGTAGCCAGGGATTTGTAATCCTTCAACCTGCAAATTTACAGCCTTCTATTACGGCTTGCAACTAGTGTCTGCCCAATGGTGCTGTCTCATACACTTCCTAGAATGACCTTTCCAAATTAAGCGTGGTCAGTCTGCTTCCAAATATAGGGAGCTTTTTTCTGAAGCATTCCCTGCAAAAAAATGGACATTGATTTGGCAAGCTCCTTCTCCAGCTTCTGAAACAGTTACACATGCCAAGGCAATGTGCTGTGTTGAGGTTGTCTCTATCTAAAAACATTTTGAGCTAAAAGGAGTAAAGAGAAACCAGAAGAAGGAGGAGGGAGAGAAGGAAAAAAAAAAAAAAAGAAAGGAAGGAGAGCTGGGGAATAGATATTGTAGCCTGTTTCCAAGACACATGAAGTGTGTGGCATGTGTTATAAATACCATGATCTGGTACAATACTGACAATCGCACTTCTAAAGCAGTGGAAATAGTAGCTCAAATCAACACTGTAAGTGGAGATTAGGGAACTGTGACAATTTCCCTTGGCTAACTCTTTACCCTCAGCTTTTCAGCAGTCCTGCTGGGTTTTAAATATACGTTAGAGTTCCCATGACCTGCAGATAACCCAAAAAGAGGTGTCAGCATGTCAGGTCGTGCACAGATAGAGGAGCATTTGATTTTCTAAGCAAGTACACCAAATAGCTTTGTGGGGCAGTTCAGGAACCATGTGGTCATCCTAACTCCTTGTGCTTCCTAAAATGGAGGAAGGCTTCGAAAAACGAATTAAGGCTTATAGGCTCTTCTTGGAGACAGAAGAGGATTATATGAACAAGATTAAAATAATTACTTATGTCAGAAAAGAAATGTGTATTGTTTATTATTGCACTTGCCATGTAACAGATCAAAAAAAACCCTTAAACTTTCCCGGATGAGCAGTTTAAATTTTGCTATTATTGATTGAGAGATGTGAGCTGCGGGTTTGCTCTGTAGACAGGTGTCCTGGGTTCAGCAGCAGCAATAATTTTTCTCCTTCTTAGTAGCTGGTGCAGTGCTGTGTTTTTGACTTTCAGCCTGCGAACAGCTCTGATAACACTGACATTTTTAGTTACTGCTCAGTAATGTTTACTCTGACCAAGAACTTTCTGAGTCTCACGTTCTGCCAGGGAGGAGGGAAAGCCGGCAGGAAGCAGAGACAGGACACCAGACTCAAACTAGCCAAAGAGGTATTCCATACCGCAGCATGTCATGCCCAGTATATAAACTGGGGGCAGTTACCAGGAAGGGTTAGATAATTTGGAGGGTCGGGCTGAGTATCGATCGGACGGTGGTGAGTGGTTGTATTCTCTCCCCTTGTTATTTCCCTTATCATTATTATTAGTGGTGGCAGTAGCAGTGGTTTGTGTTATACCTTAGTTACTGGACTGTTCTTATCTCAACCTGTGGGAGCTACATTCTTTTGATTCTCTTCCCCATCCCTCGGGAGGTCCATGCAAGAGTACAAAGGAAATTCTGGGCTTACTATAGCCCTGAGCAGCTGTATCTCTATGACCTATGCAGAATTAAATATGAGGGAATTCACCCTGCCCCTGGATATCTAAGCCAGCCTGATCATACAGAAAAGCTCAGCATGTGGAAACATGCAAGCATTGAGGAAAAAACAGGAACTGGTTTGATTGCATCACTTGCAATGATTCCTGCTTCTGCAGTTTCTGGACTCTACTTTTCCAATCCCAAATCCAAATACTTTGCTGTTGGCAAGATATGCAGAGGTCAGGTTGAAGATTATGCACTGAGATAAAAATTCTCTGTGGCAGAGGTGGAGAAATGGCTGGGATCCATTTTGAGATATGATACTGAATAACTGTGACACTTGTTTTCCTTTGATGGTCTGTTTGCCAGAAGGATGCCAAGAAGAAGTGTTGTGGTTTAAACCTGGTCCTCACTCACTCCCTTCCCTTCCTCTCTCCCCCCGCCTCCCCCTTCCATCCCTCCCTGCTCACGGAGGGATAGGGAAGAGAACTAAAAGAGTGTAACTCCCACAGGCTGAGATAAGAACAGTCCAGTAACTAAGGTATAACACAAACCACTGCTACTGCCACCACTAATAATAATGATAAGGGAAATAACAAGGGGAGAGAATACAACCGCTCACCACTGTCTGATTGATACTCGGCCCGACCCTCCAAATTATCTAACCCTTCCTGGTAACTGCCCCAGTTTATATACTGGGCATGACATGCTGTGGTATGGAATACCTCTTTGGCTAGTTTGAGTCTGGTGTCCTGTCTCTGCTTCCTGCCGGCTTCCCCTCCTCCCTGGCAGAACGTGAGACTCAGAAAGTTCTTGGTCAGAGTAAACATTACAGAGCAGTAACTAAAAATGTCAGTGTTATCAGAGCTGTTCGCAGGCTGAAAGTCAAAAACACAGCACTGCACCAGCTACATGTTGAAAACTGCTTCTGTTTTACACACATGCTGAGAAGTTGATGATCCTTCAGGATTTGAAGGTGTACCAGGTGTGACTGGAGGTACTGTAGGGATTTCCCGGACATCACACAGATCTAGCAAAATTGATACAGAATCTGGGGAAAATTTGTGTTGTGTTATCTCAGATGGCAGTAGCTGTGTTCATGTCTTGGACTGCTGATCTAAGTCCAGACATCCAATGCAGAAGAGGAAACCTCCTACACCTAGACATTTGAATTAAGCTGTCTTCATCTGCAGTCTGAATCTGGACAGCATTAGGCAAGAAGAGCCCCATAATAATTCAGGAGCAAACAGCAAACAAAAGTGGGATTTTGGTGCCCAGAAAAATAATCTAGCAACTGATTTGTCCCAGTGCATTGAAGATATCTGAAAGAAAATGACAGGTATAACACAAGACCAAGAAAGCAGTGCAGATCTGGAAGGACAGGTGAAACATAGGTGAGATACTAGACTGAATCAAAAGCTAGTGGTTGACCACAACAGTCACTGCACACACACATAAAAATTTGTTAAATCTGGTCTGTGTTGGCTTTTTTTTCTGATGAGTGTTGTGAGGTCGAAGGCATTAAAATTCAGGGAGTTTCCTCAGGAACAGCACAAAGTATAGAGTGAACTTATAGGTAAAAACCATTAATGAAAACTGATCTTTTCAAGGTGCTGCTGGACCAAACTCCCACTGACTAAAGTGAAAAAGGAAGGAGGCTGTGTATATCTCAAAACTAACACCTAAAAGGAGGGAATTTTGCTTGCACTTCCCAAGTGTCTTGCCTGGAGTTGAGATTGGCTATGCTTGAGCAGTGTGCTTAATGCTTTGGCATAAAATGTCCTCCACCTGCATATGCTTTTAACTCTATTTCATTCTACCTTATTATCAGCTTAATAAAAATAATATTAATGTCTTCATTTCGTTCTGCAGGCTTTGGGATTATTAGACTGGCATCCAACCAAAGTCTTTTCTGCAAATTACAATGCAAAGTTTACATACAAATGATATCTTACTCCTCAGGTTACAAGTAAAAGGAGTTTTCATAGCCATAAAAGGGAAATAACTGTGCTTTTTAAATAAAAGAGTGTGCTACCTTCTGGTGAACCAGAACTGCTCAGAAGAACAAAGCTTTTCTGATTATTTTGTTTTGCCATTTCCTCTGGTTAGGAGTTGTAAAACACTCTGCTGTCACAACATACATGCTGGTGTGAGTCCAGTGTCTGTGGTAACTCTTGAGGATTTCTTGGTACAGGGTCCCATATTTAGTGTTTTATTTCCTGAACTCCTAGCTACAAGAGTCATGTGATGGTGTGAGACTCACGACTGTTTTGTTGGTTTATCTATTCAAGCATTGTATGTCTTCCTTGCAGGAGTAGAGAAACACTTAAAAATGTGATTTCCTAAAAGATTTAGTTTCTCAAGCATCTGACTAATTTCTGAAAGCAGGGTACTGCAAAACAGGTCAGTGCTGTGCCCAGACCCTGCACCAACCACACCGTCTTCTCAAGTTCAGCTGAGGAAATGCTTTTGGATCAGGTCCCCATTTCTCAAAAAAACTTCTCTAGCAACTGGCCATATCAAATCTTCCTGCATATTTTTGTCGTCAGTATTCTGTCTGGTGAGGTTTCTGACCTCTAAATTTCACGCTTTCATTTCCAGTACTAATGACCCTGACTTGAACAACTGGCTTTTCAGTTTAATAATAACCAGGTTAGTGACACTCAAATTATCAAGAAAAATTGTTCCACTTCCATTAACTTTTGCACTCAGTTTAAGAGCATGGGATTCAGCCTTTGGTGCTATTATCACTGAACTCTCTGTACATAATATGAATGCATTACACATCTATGTGCTGACATATCAAGCAGTTGAGCTATATATTCTGCTTTAAAAGCATAAGCTCAAGCTGCAGTAGTGTTTGTGCTTAGCTTTGGAAATTACTGAGTCTTTCAAAAAGGTTGCTCTGTGTTAGCATTTTGTCATTTTAGATTGCTTGCTGAAAAGTATTGAGCCTCAGTTCTTCAGAAAAGCTCAAGTTCTACCCATGATTTGTTTAAATTGCTGGGGATTTGCGTTACTGATTTCAGTGAGGGCAAAACTGGGACACTGAAAACTAAGTCTATTAATCTCCCCACATTCACTTCCTTAAGAAAGTTATAATAGCAGACTAAAGAGGCTATAAAAGCTTTTGTAAGAACCTCAAGCATAAATTCATTGAAGTGTCAAGGCTGCAATTGACTGAATGTGAAACAGAGCAGCCCCCTTCATTTGCAGAAGGTGGCTGTCTGAAGAAGTCTTCTGAAGTGGTTGGTTTTCTCTCCAGAGTTGATTAGTGCCTTTGCTAACTTCTGTTTGCACTGAATATAATGTGCATACCTCGGCTGCCACTCTCTCATTATCAATTTGGGGTTAAGGAAAATGAATTAAAAAAAAAAAAAGGCAAAAGGAAAAGAAATCATTTGATTCAACTTCCTTTTGTCAAGACTTCCTTAAATATTATCATTAGTTCTTACTTATTTTACTAGTATTGGAAGGGGCAACTGTGGTCACACACCCGATTGCTGGCGTAACTTAGACCAGAGAATCCCCGCTTGTGATTACTGGATCTTTTTCAAACGCCTGCTGTCCAGACTAAAGCAAATTTTTATAGTTTCTGTTGATCCTCCTAGAAAGCTCTGACCTTAGCAGGTCATAGATGATGGCCTAAGTTGGGCTATCATTTGGGAACACTGAGAATACATTGCAAACAAACCATTTTGCAATTCTGCATTGTTTTCTACTTAAGATTGAGTTCTAGCTGTTACTTCCCAAAATCACCCAAGTCCTTACTTAAGGACTCTATTTACAGCACAAGAGCTGGAACTGATAGAATACGTACAACTGAGACTGTACTAGAAATATCCACAGACTAGAGACTCAGCAGACCTGCTTAAACTGCCCTAACTTGCTTCATATGAAGTTACCTTTGGCTGTACCTACTAACGGTACTTCCCACATCAGGTATATCTGGAATAAAGTATGACTACACCATTTTCTTGCTAACATTCTCTTGTGAAACTTTAGTGCACTGAAGTCTTACTCCAGAGATATTAACAATGTGCCCAAAGAAACAGGCTACCTATATTAAGTTATGAAAGGCACTTCCCAACTGTGGCCAATCTTAAACAATTGAAAATTACGTTTAATTGTCATTTAGTGTCTACCATTCACTGAAAGTTTCATATAGATAAACAAAACAAAGCAAACCAAAAAAAAAAAAAAGAAAAAGAAAATCAAAAAACCCAAAATCTGTAATTATAAAATTCTGTACTTAATCTGACTAGCTAACAGTCATTCATCATTTATCTCCTTAATCCATCGACAGTTTACTAAGATTTTCTATAAAATGGGATAAGAAAATAAATACTTCAGTCTGTTCTTGCAAATTAATTCTCATACTTACCCTGTTTTTCTTGGTCTCTCTGTATACATCTGAAAGAAATAAATGTCCATGTAAACTAGCATATCTAATTGAGCATATTTTTGCAATTATATAGAGTAATAATGAGCATTTAACCTTCATTCTCCTTGGTTCCAATTCCACCCATGATTTTCTCCATTTATGTTCATTTGGACTGGAGAGTTTTAAAAAGTTCAGAGAGTTCAGTATGATACTGAGAAAGATGCTTCTACTGGTATTGAAAGCAGAGCCCTTGAGCCTAAATATATATGCATTGCAAGTAAAACTGCTCATCAAATACAGTATACTGAGGCTGAACTACAGCCTCCTGACCAATGTCACAAAGCAAGATAATTAGAAGAAAAAGGGGCAATTTAGCAACAAAGTCACAGATCTAAATGGAAACTTCTAACAGAGGAGTATGTGCATAATGCTGATATTTGAGTTCCCCCTTTAGTCTGCTGGGATTTAAGCTAAAATGCAGCTGCTGTATCAAGCACCATTGGGCACATCTTGGCTGATGAAGTATCTATCTCAGATAATAGAATCAATTGCGTTGAAGATCACCTTAGGGGTCTCTAGTCCAAACTGCTGCTCAGAGCAGGGCCAATACCAAAATCAGAGGGAGTTGTTCCGGGCTTTATCCACTCAAATCTTCAAAATCTTTGAGGACAGAGATTTCAACACCCCTATAAGCAACTTATTTCAGTGCTTAATTATTATACTGTTGTTTTTTTCCCTTGTTACAGTGTGCCATAACCATCCTTGTTTCAGTTTATAACCATTGTCTCCATCTTCTCTGCAGAATGCTTCTCTAAGGAGCCTGGTGTTATCTTCTCAGAAACCTCTTCTTAGAATTAGGAATGCAAGAAGCTTTGTAATAGTGTGAATGTGCTGAACATTTTCTTGATCAATTTCATCTTCTATAGGTGATGAGTCCCACCCACTGCTTCATACAAATAGACAAAGATTCAGGTTTAGCCCCTATTCCGATGGGCACCTCAGGGAGGGGTTAGGAGGATATTTGTGTTGGCAGATTCAGGACACTTACTGGACAGAGTCTCTCTGTGTTGCCTCTCCTCCAGATCTTATGTGATGGCACTCCTGAGGTCTGTGTTTTGTGCATATACATAAACAGTCTAGCACAGCAGCACTGGTGATTTTTAGAGCTCTTGAAGGACCCTGCAAGGGTTAGCCTGTATGGTAGATCAAGAAATGTGATGTAAAGAAGGCCCTTGGGAGTGCTGTATAAGCAGTCTTAGATATCGCAGATGCAGCCTCTGAGCCCAAGATATATCTGGGCTGAAAGCCAGCGTACAGGTCAAGAGGCTTCATGTGCTTAAAGTCACTCAGAAGCTTACATTTCAGCTAAGAGTGAAGACATAGTCAATATTCCATTTCTACTGAAACATTTTCTTGTCTTTACCTCATAAATCTAGCTAGCAGACCTTGGCTCTCTAAAGCTCCAGGTATTTGTAGTAGTAAACCCTGAAAGCATTCAACACTTTTGCCTAAGGGCTTACAGCACCAAATAGCTTTCTGAAGCAATGGTCAGCCATAGGGATGGAAATAGAATAGGGATGGGCTGTGAAAATGACTGTGTTTAATGTATTTGTTTAATGCTACAGGGTTTTTTTTATACCACACAGAGGGAAGATGCCAAGGAATAACATCAGTCCGTTGAGACACTAGTTTTTCCAGCTGAAAGCTGCTCAACCTGCCATGCATGAAGGCTGGTCTGTCAACACATGTAGCAGATGGCTTGGCTTCACAGGGGGTTGTGGTGGGAATGAGCAGGGGAGCAGGGGCCTCCTATGTGATCACAAGAGGAACCAAAGAGTAAATAAATGTCTGGGCATGCACTACAGCAGACAGCATCAGTGGTCAAGGGAACAGGAGAAATAGCTGTGTGAGATAGGCAAGAAGGAAGTTGCCTCACGACCATGAAGGAAGGATTGTGTTAGAGCCAGACAGAGAAAAGCTTACGGTTTATCTCTCTGGGATGTTGTGATGACAAGACCTAAATAGAAAACTTTATTATTTTCTTCAGTTAATAAGAGTGTGAAAATAGCCATGATAGATTCAAATCAACATCTTGGTGACTGAGCAGCTCCAAAAATGAGATGAACAGTGTCAATTTACCACAACTGGGAACACAGACAGCTGACCTTTATGACAGCTGAGTTGCACTGACAGAAAACATGCCCTCTTCTCTTTTATTAAACTACAGGTACTTCTTCAGATGATCATCTGCCAACTTTATCATAATAGAATTGTAAAGATTTACCCCCAATGAGAAGCTGGTTTTACTCTGGTCATGCTGACATACGCAGCAGAGATGACTTCAACTCTTTTGTTTCACCTACCTTGATTTACACTTGCTGTCAGCCCTGCTCATCCTTTCAAAGGGTGTGGAGACTTCTTCTCTTTGAGGTATTCAACAATATTTCATCTTATATGGAAGGGCACATAAGACAGCAGCCAATCCATTCAAATTAGAAGAGACTTCAGGAGCAAAAAATAGCGCTGCACCTCCTACCAAGAGCACCTTAGCCCAATACGAGATGTGAGACTGCAGTATATTTGGGATGTTTCTTACTCAGAGCACCCATTATCAGCAATCTAGGAGACTCGCAACAACACCAAGGACAGCAATTATTGCTTCCCCCCTACTCCCTAAGATTCTCAAAAGCTTATTTCCATATTATCATATGTCTTTAAATTGCAGGAAGCCCATAACCTTGCAAATATTTAATGTAATACCAGAAGGTAGATGTCTAAAGAGCTTGGCAGATGTGGACTTTGATACGTAGAACTGTTCCCTAACTACCAAATAGATATCATGTAAGCTCCCTAGTCTTGTTTTCTGGAGGTCAGTGAGCACTTCTAAAATAAGTTATGGGCTTTTTTTCTCCCTCAGAATGTCTCCAGCATAAAAAAGTACCTGTTTGTTAGGGTAAAAGCTGTGGGAAGCAATACCCTTTTTTTTTTTTTCAGGAACCCACACATAACTCCTGCCTTCAGGCTTCCAAATCCTAGGACTGTGAATAGCAGAAAAGCTTGATTTTGCTTACATTTATCTGTTAGGAATGATACTCCAGTTGCTAAGGCTTCAGCTCACAGTCGTGTTGTATGTTCCCCTGCAGCCCCATGGCATCACTCACACCTCACACAGAACAAGGAGGGCTATTGACACACTGTATAGGTATCAGCGAGGTCAGTAGCTGCTACAATGAGGGAAGCACAGAGCCCTGAAGTCAGCTCTTGGCAGGTGGAGTAAGGTGGGTCTGAGCTGTAGCCATCAACATCTAGGCAGTGGATCCCTCCAAGTGCTCCAGTTCCAAAAAGAAATGGCAATCACACTTTTTAGTCTTAGCATAGCTTTCTTTGAAGAAAAGCACAATTAATAATGTGACATGAACCTCTGGATAAGTTTTTGATTGTTTTATATATAAATATACATATACACACATTATCTTATAATGATTACATTTCTAATTACAGTGTATAAAATATTATTGATTTTTTTTGGCAATATCTACAAAATAACAGACTCATAAATATGGGTGGGTCTATTTTCCATGTTGTGTGCATGTGTGATTTGTTTTCCAAGCCAAGCTGAAAGCCTTTTTGCTTGGACCTTGTCTTTGCCCTACTGGAGAGCTTCTGAGAAAAGGCAGGAAGATAGAAGCTCTTGTGAAAGGAAGCAGCATCACTGATATGCCTCAAACTACACAGCCCTACAGTGGAAAACATTACTGTGCAAACTGTCATCACCAGAGGCTGATAATGAAGATGCAGACTGGAGTTTGTAAAGTGGGGAAGGCAGAGAGCTAAGAGAAGAGACATCAAATGCTGCACCAGGGACTGACTGGGTAGTTAACTCTTGCTGGAGTCACTGCTTGCCTGTCTAAATCACATCTCCCCACTTCTGTCACCCACCTCCTCCCCTTCTACCACCTAGCCTACCTTCTGAAGCAGTCCCTTTACCCTATTATATTTACTACCCCCATCCAAAGCAGTATTTCAATGCTGTGATCCCTACCTTCACCCATCTACCATAAATCCCTCTCTAACTAGAGCTCTCTTCCACATTTTGATTTTCTTCTACATGCATGGTCCAAAACAGGACCATATATTTTATGGTCCTTAGAATACCTAAAAAAGGCAGTGTCGATGTTAGGATCCTGCTCATTATGCTTCATGTATATACAGATAGAAAAAAGCAATTCATGCCCTGTAGTGTGTGGATAAAAGGATCTCAAATATGGAAGAAATGTTCAATTGCCTTTGCAAAGAGAGACTGTTGCCTTTGGAAGGGAGACTGTGTTCCATATTTGTACCCATATTCTTCAGATGTCTTGACTCAAGCTGATGGTAGACCTTCTGTAAGCTTCAGGGCTCACTGAAGGAGGCAGATGCCACCTGCTATCAACTCCACACCAGCAGTAATATAGCAGTATTGACATTAGATGCGTAAACTGGATTTGCATCCTTGCTAGAATGACTTGATGTAAAATCAGCAAATGAGTCAAAGCTTTAAGAAGGATGTTTTATTTCAAGTTGCCTTTAAAACAGTGCTGACACCAGTCATCCTAATGCCAGCTGTGTAGATGAACGCCTGGTGGAGGACAAGCACAATGCTTTTGCCAATTCAAATCCATATTTCATTAAAGAAATAAAATACTGGTATATCAGTTTATAGATACCTAGTCATCAGTTGTTTCCCAGGGAATTAGCTGCCTAAATATTTTACAATCAGGATGTAGGTGACCCAGAGAAATTATTCAGGAAATAAAGTTCAGAGCTAAGAAATAATGACATATTTTCTAATTCATCACTGATATATTCCACCAAATAACCACCCATTAGGCCATGAAGCAGAAAATACTTTAGCTTGTGAGCAAACAGTTCCAAAAAAATCAAGATACTGTATCATGTTTATAAAACCATCCATGTACTTAAGTGTTTTACAAATCAGGGTTGTATGTTGCTGTACATACAAACAGTGCTCTCATGCACTGGCAGTAGGCATTTTGTTCCTGGTGTGACAGCAGGAGGAATTCAGAAGACATGCTTGACACCAAGTTCTTCACTTCAATTGATACATTGGAGGGAAGGAATGCCCTCCAGAGGGACCTTGACACGCTTGTGAAGTGAGCTGATGCCAACCTCATGAAGTTTAACCGTGCCAAGTGCAAGGTACTCCACCTGGGTCAGAGCAATCCCAGGCACAGCTACAGATTGGGCAGAGATGAGATTCAGAGCAGCTCTGCAGAGAAGGACTTGGGAGTGTTGGTTGATGAGAGAATGAGCATGAGCCGGCAGTGTGATCTTGCAGCCCAGAAAGCCAACCATATCCTGGGCTGCATCAAAAGGAGAGTGACCAGCAGATCAAGGGAGGTGATCCTGCCCCTCTACTCTGCTCTTGTGAGACCTCACTTGGAGTACTGTATGCAGTTCTGGTGTCCTCAACATAAAAAGGACATGGAACTGTTGGAATGAGCCCAGAGGAGGGCCATGAGGATGATCAGGGGACTGGAACACCTCCTGTATGAAGATAGGATGATAGAGTTGGGGCTGTTCAGCCTGGAGAAGAGAAGGCTGCGTGGAGACCTCAT
>JASSUY010020079.1:0-23144 GCA_032466535.1 Forpus xanthops
CTGTAAGGGTGGTGAAGCACTGGAATGGGTTGCCCAGGGAAGTTGTGAATGCTCCATCGCTGGCGGTGTTCAAGGCCAGGTTGGACAAAGCCTTTGGTGGCATGGTTTAGTGTGAGGTGCCCCTGCCCCTGCCAGGGGAATTGGAACTAGATGATCTTAAGGTCCTTTCCAACCCTAACTATTCTATGATTCTTTGATTTTTTGTGTTAGAAGCCTATGGATGTGTTCACGGAGAGAGATGGGGAGACAGGGAACCAGACCAGATAGAAGATTGCAGACACAGACACAGGCTTGTCAGCAACAAGAAAGGTTTTTCTTTGGGTTGAAAATTTCATCTGTGAAACCTGAGTTGCTATTCCCAAAACCTGCCTGTGTTCCAGGACCTTAAGGAAGCAACTATGAGTTATTCTCCCAGAGAGGCATTAAGTAATTTCCACTCTCCTACTTCCAGTCGCAGTCAAATTCTGCTACTCTTGCTTTTCTTGAGTAATACTATTTTAGGAGAGCAGCTTCACATGCAGGAACGAGAATCTTCACAGCAAGGTGAGATGAAAATTGTAGCTTTGCAAAAGAAATGCAGTCACAGGTACATGACTGAAATAAGGAAGATGCTGAATCTGCTGACAGAGTTACTTTTACAGTCTAATGAGAGAAGGAGTGAGTTTGCAATTTACATTTCTTACCCAGTTTCACAAGCTGGGGCAGGGAAGTATTGCTGCCTCTTTCAGTACAAGCAGTCACTGAAAGGTTGTAAATGTCCCCTGGAGGCAAGCTCAACACTGCCGTCATCACATTGCGTGTTACCTACAATAATTACAGACACCAACTGTTAAATTTGACATAAACCATACACCCTTCTTTTAAAATTAATCTGGTCACTTAATATACTTCAAATACAGTTTTGTGCATCACAGCAGATGTCCTCTGCATGTTTTAGACTTGTTACATGAGCCAGTTCCCACTGACATTAAGTGTAGAAAGCCATCACTCTCAGCAGAATATCACAATGCGAAAAGACAATCATAGGCTTTATTTTCTATATGACTACTGAAATTTAAAGGAAGAAAGAAAATCTCCCTTAACATCAATGAAAACACTCTTATATCTAGATGTTTCATGTTATGCAAACTGTTAAACGAGCCATGGGTTTGAGTCCATTACAAGTTTAGAGGAATTTAAATCAAGTCAGATCTCTAAAAAGAGCACACAAGAGATCATATAAGCTGCCTTCATGTATCCTAAGAACCTGCAAATTAAATCCAGCTGAGCAAATCTAACACTTACCTGGAGACCTGTTGACTTGACAATAGATGTCAGGGCCTGACTCAGTCATCTGCAAGTTTGAAACCATATATGATCCAAAACTGAGCTAAGCTTCAAAAGATTGTGAATAACTTCCTCCCGTTATTTTAGGGTAAGCTCCCCATTTTTCCAGTGTCATGAAGAATAACACGGAACCCAGATACTGCAACAGACTATTTTCAGAGGACTTGAAGACTATCTATAAAAGGCACATTCAGGAATCTCATACTGGCTTTCATAGTCATTTAATTTTCAGGCTTTCAGTTACAAGAGAAACAGACAATTCTGAATAAAGACTAACACGATGAAGTAATCTATTTTTATCTCTCATTAAAAACTAACCAACTTCTACAAAGTCTTGGAAAGTGCAAAACAGCAAGAAGAAAAGTCCTCATTGCCTCATAATGTTACCTATTTATTTTAACCATAATAACAATCTTAGTAAATCAGATAAAAACATTACAATGTAGTCTGATTTTTAAAGGACACCATTTCTGAAAGCCACTATCAAATCTTATTCTGACCAGGAACACCCTGATGCCTGCAGGCATGTACCCATATTTATAAATATGAGCAGGACCATAAATCTTAACTGTAGCTAAGTTGTTGCAGGAATTTCTTAAAGAATATTTTCTGACTTGTCATGTCCTGAAAATAATAAAAAGACAAACATTTCTCAAGACATTCCTAAAGCTTTAAAGTTTTATTTGCAGATATAGTCTGCTGTGGATACCCTCTGTTTTTAATCTTGTTTAATCTAAAATTATTCAATATTATTTTAAATTTAATTTTGTTTGATGTTTATGTTTATTTAATCTAAGATTTTAATATTCAATGAATATTAAAACAGCTGACTTGTAGTTGAATGGCACAGGAATTGGATTTTTTTGAAAAACAATAACCTTGCAGAGAACATGACTTTTGGAAGGAAAAGAGGGATATCATGGCATAATTTTTTTAGAATTCACTTTTAGAGCATTTTATTTATCGGGGGAAAAAAATGAGGAGTTTTCTTCCTTGTTTGAAATAAAGATCCAAATATTGGAAGCTCCTGCTGTTGAGAAATGCAATGTTTTTGAACAGTTCTACTAATCATGTAATTACATTCATGCTGTAACAAGCTCCAGATGGGTGTACTCTTGCAGCTACTAGGAATCCAATGAAAGCCAGGGCACTCCATATAAATCCAAATGAAAGTTGTTGATGAATTTGTGCTTATGCTGAAAATCTACTTCCAATTCAGCATCTGCTGAGCCTTCAGGTGTAGAAGGGAAATCTTTCCCTTGAAAAAGACCAAGTACTTTCTGCCTGCCAGCAACTAAAGCTCAAGGGTGGTGTAGAAGACAGTCACATGCTACAGGCAATATGAAGCTACACTGCTGGCCATAAACATTCCTGCTTTTCAGCACTCCTCTGCTATTTCACATACTTCTCACTGGGGGCTCCTTAAACACTTCTCAGGGACTGCTCTTCAGGTTAAACATGCACCTCAGTACCTTGCAGCAGGATGACTTTAATCTGTAATTGGAAACCCTAGTTTTTTTTTTTTTAAGTGATTTTTAAATATGCTCAGGAAGTTCAAGATAATGTGCCAAGAACACAACTAATATCTGGCAAGTTTTCTATGAAGTACACATGTTCCAGGTGAAATCCTCATCCCATCAGTTTGTGGGACTTGTACTCAAAACAGAAAATGAAAACCATGTTAATTTCTAAGAACGTCCAATAAAGACGGAAAATGGGAAGTAAGAGTACGTGGCCTGAATGAACTGAACAAAACCCTTCTGCCAGTAGTGTAGTCTAGTTATTAGTAAGTACAAAATTAAAAGACCAAATCTGTTCACTAAAAAATATGTTTAACTCTTTGCAGCTCAGACATTTATAGCTATTTTAAAATCCTTCTGTATCCTTAAGTATCAACGCTTATACTGGATCATCATAGAATTATTTTGTCCACTGGCTGTTTTGAGAGCTTGAGACTTTGGAAGTGATGTTTGGGTGACAACGGTTTAGTGTGAGGTGGCCCTGCCCATGGCACGGGGCTTGGAATTAGATGACCTTAAGGTCATTTCCAACCCTAACTATTCTATGATTCTATGATGCTAGCATTGTGAAGCAACTTCAACTGATCAGGCTTCTACTAATCTTAATCAACTTGTTTAAACTTCATAATACAAATGTACTGACTCAGCAAAAAAAAAATAAATACAGAGAAATGAGTGACAGCTTCCTCACTCATACTTACACTCTTCTTGATTTTCTTCTTTCCTTCTGCAATGATCATCCAATGCAGCATCCTGGAATGAGAAAGGTCAGTACCATCTCCTCCATAGGTCCAAGTGACATACAAAAGGTGGTTGTAATATTCTATGGAGGTAATCTCTGGAGCCACTGGTGCTGAGGGGAGAAGGAAAGTGCATTACAGACAGGGTCTAACACAGTTTAATACCAAATTCTGTAATAAATTTCCACAAAAGGAGACTCTTGGGAAGAGAATATCACAAAGACAGCAGAAAAATATTAGTAAAAACATTTGCATCTAAGTGCTAGATGAAAGAAACAAAGAACCAATGTTTAACCCAGGGGATATTCAGTACAAAAAAAAAAAAAAAAACAAACATTTCTATTTGCAATCTCTCAGTTTAAAAAAGAAATTAATCACAAAGCTACTGGATGATACAAACCATTTTTTTTTGAGTCAACGTTTAGAAATGGAATTCAAAGTCAAGTTAAAATCCTCAGATATTACTTCATTGTGTTATAGCACTGGAAAGAAATTATAATCAGTGAGAAATAAAGAATTGTCACACTGAATACCTGTATAATTTTTCCACATGAAAAAATACCTTCCCTTAACTGAGCTTGCATCTTCCCAGGGTGAAAAATCCCAAACCTGCAGTTTTACAAGCAACATCTTTTTGCATGAAGCTATGGACACTTTTATTCCTGGGGTGAAAGTCCCACCATCACAGAAGGCACCTGTCAGCTGACATCTAGTTAAGCACCAAGTGATCACTATGCCTGAGACAGCCTCCAACCATCAAATCACCCTTAAGTCCATCTCTGTTCATAAAGAACAGGCCAAGCAGGGTGCCTTCGCTGGCTGACTCACTTGCCAGCTGTGTCAGGAAGTTACTTTACACACACTCCAGGAATCTCCTAGACTTTCTCCTCTGTCATATTGTATTTCCAGCAGAAATCTGCTAAGTTGAAGTCCCCCTGAGAGATCAAGGGTTAGTGAATATGAGACTTCACACAGCTGTTTATAGAATATTTTATCTGACTCTTCATGCTGATTGGGCTATCTATAACAGACTTGCACCATGATATCTGCCTTGTTGGCCTTCCTCCTAATTCTTACCCATAAACATGCAACCCTATCATCACCAACATTAAGCTCTAGACAAATCAAAATACTCCTTAAGATACAGGGCTATCCCCCCTTCCCCATATCCTTTCTTGCCTATCCCTTCTGCAGAGTTTATAGATATCCACTTCATCATTCTAGCTGCGTGAGTCATCCCACCATGTTTCTGTGATGGAAACTGTATCGTAGTTTTCCTGCTGTACAGTGGTTTCAACCCTTCCTAAAATAGGTATATAAAGATGAGAATTACTTTCTGGAGGTGTCTCTCTAATAATTGTGGAAGGTGTATATCTGATCATATAACCTTGATTGCCTAATTCAGAGGTGCAGGTTAGGATTTAAGTTAAAACTGAGTAGAGACCCAAAAGTGAAAGTCAGTGATCGGTAAAGATCATAACCTCCCTGTCTTGGGTTCAGCAGTAGCAGTACTTTTTCTCCTTCTTAGTAGCTGGTGCAGCGCTGTGGTTTTGACTTTTGGCCTGGGAACAGCTCTGATAACACCAGTGTTTTCAGTTAGTGCTTAGAATGTTTTGGTTTGACCAAGGACTTTCTGAGTCTCATGCTCCACCAGGGAGGAGGGGAAGACAGGAGGAAGCAGAGACAGGACACCTGATCCAAACTAGCCAAAGAAGTATTCCATACAACAGCACACCATGCCCAGGATGAAAAAATGGAGGGCAGAGACCAGGAAGAGGGGGGTTTGATGCTGAGTCAGGCTTGGTATTGGGTGGTGAGCAGTTGTATTCTCTTCCCTTGTATTTCCCTTGTCATTATTATTACTGGTGTTAGCAGTAGTGATTTGTATTATACCTTAGTTACTAAACTGTTCTGATCTCAACCTGTGGGAGTTGCATTCTTTTGATTCTCCTCCCCATCTCCCCGGCAGCTGGGGGGAAGAAAGAGGGGGGAGTGAGTGAGCAAACTGCGTGAGTTATAGTGGCTGAAACCATGACACCCCCTCTCAAACTGATATCAGTGGGATAACCTGGGTAAAGCAGGGAAATGAATGAATCTGTGTGCTTGGCAGATTTTTTTATGAGAGCAAGCAACATGGGCTGGTTGATATTCCTCTGCACAAGCACCACTGAATCCACTGTGTTTATGCAAAGGCAGCTCATATTTGGCTACCTGGTGAGAGGACCTTTTCCACCACCAACGCCCTGGATGCTGGCACAGCTGTGGGTACACCAGCAGGCATGAAACACAGGATGGACTAGTTTTGGATTATTTGAAGAGGCCACAAGATGTCACTGCTGCTTTCAAGAAGGCTTCTGTGACTTTTGCATTGATTCATTAGTGAGCAGATTTACTGAAGTAATCACTAAGAAGGCAGCAAATACAATGCATGGACAATTTAGAGTCATTTAGAAACGTTTAGTAAGACTATTTTCTCAACTTCATCATGAAAATGTCCTTTCATGCTCTTGAGAAGAAGCTACCTTGTTTATTATAAAATCTTCAAAGCAATATTTTTAATTTCTAGAGTTCTCAGTCCATCCCTGTGCACAGATTGTGTATTACTTACAATTTAAGGTTATGACTAGCATGAATGTAATATACTAATAATAATCTCCTCTTATACCTAAATATTGATGATATGCTTTCCCTCTTAATGTTCACACAGCTATTTGCTTAATGTTCACACAGCTATTTGCCTAAGGCATCTGGCAGTGAACACCCAGGATATGTGCCTGGCTTGCATCATCTCTAGCACCACATTCCACTAGTTGCTAAGTGGCACAGGTTGGCTATAGAAAATTGCAACTCATTGCTGACCTGGCCCAAAGCAACAGCTGGCAGCATCCATGGGACCGAGAGACAGCAGATGTGGTGGTACTCACCAACACCAAGGTTCTGGCTTTCTTTTTGCTTCTCCAAAGCTAAAAGCATTCTCATTGCAAAAGAAAATGTTAGTGGTCTAAAGTATCTTTGCTTGAGATTGCTTTAAATCCAGCTGTTTACAGCAGGTGGCATTAAAAACTCATTAGTCACCACAGCAACACTGGCAGTGCCACAATCTCTCCCTGCATTAAAATGACAGTGTGCAACTGTTGTTGCAGGAGTCTGAGAGAAAAAATACTGTTTCTGGTAAGTTTCTAGGTTCCCCCAAACTTTCCCTATCTTCCTGGGGACATCTAACAAGTTGTGGGAGACAGCTATATATTTTCTGGTCTCTTGTAATATCCTTTTCATTCCATTCCAAGACAAGCTTATGTTAGAGATGCAGAGGTTAGCTTGCCAGTTATACACAGAAGAACTGACAGATGATGCACTGTCAAGAAGACTACAAAACCTTCATTTTAGTATTTTAAAATTCAGGGCTTTTTGGTGGGGTCTTCCTTTGCTTTAATTCCTGGTAACCTGTGCAGAGGAGGTAGAGCTGTTGAGAATGATGTAGAAAAGGACTAAGTAGTCCATAAAACCATCTGTTCCCTGGAAAGAAAGAGGCTGAGGGTGACAAAGAACTCTGCAAGTCTCCTGGTAACTTGAAAGAATGAAAAGGCAGCACCTACTGGGGCCAAACATTTCAAACCTGCAGACATGAAAAATTGGCATGTCACTTTCTCACATGTTAGCCTGATAGCAGTCCCTGGACAAAGCTGAAGAGATTGCAAGTAATAAGGCAATCAGAGGACAGGAGTGTATTTAATGCTGACATTCACTGGTGACCATCTATTGCTAAGTGCTTGTACTTTGGTCAAATCAGACTTCTTTGTAGGGATTATTCTCTTAAAATTCTGTGACCTGGCTCACTGCTATTCATTGTTTCCACCAATACTCTGAAAGTTTAAGCTCCACTAACAACCATGCAAGTAACAAGGCAACTGGCAAAGGAGTGGAGGGTTTGGACAGGGCTGTGATTTGAATTACTGGCCTCGGTCTGTTCAAACAAAATGTATTTTGAAGTACAAGGTACAAGGTTGAGTGTTTAGAAAAAAGACATGTAGACAACACTTCCCAAATTATAAATTCTATTAGAAACCACAGAATAGAAGTAAATCAACAGAGACTTCCAGTGTGATGCAATAGGAAATACAGTCATCTAGATGCACAAACAGTAGAGCATCAAATAAAAAGACAATTTTGCCTCTGCAGGAGAATTCAACAGGGTGATATTGCACTTTAAGTTTTTATGTACTTTAATAAAGACAGTAAAACTTAGAAAGGCAGAGCAGGGAAAACAGTAGCGTGAGAAAATGCCTTAGAGTGAGAGCACCTGCAGAATTCAATGGAATTAATTTATTAAAAGAAGAGTGAAACTAAATTCTGTATAGAGATGGAAAAATCTTTGTGTCTCTTCAAATAATGAAACCCTTTGATGTTAAGAGGAATTAATCATTGGTACGATTTTCCAGTCTTACACATTCTGGATATTTTTATGGAAGACCAGATGACCTTTTTGAAGAGAGGTTTTGCCAATCATGAATGGATGACATTATCTAAGAGATTAATCCATTTCTGATTTTGTCTACATCTGCTAGTTAAGGACTTTCTCCATTTTTCCTCTAATAGCAGTAAGCATCTTTATTTTCACACCATACAGAGATCCAAACCAATCCTGGTAACAGCTTATATTTTAGAACAACCTTAATCTCTCTCATTTCTGCTACTAGTTTCTGGAGACATAATACTGAAGCATGAGGGTTCCACTGGAACATTTCCAGTCTAAAATGCTGAACTTGGTACCCAAAACTGTTGCAAAAGACATTTCTCCCCTCATACAGCAACCAACCAGCTGGAAAATTGTTTCCCTATAGTGATACAGGAAAGTTGATTGATGCCAAAAGACAATGAATATCCATGGAGACCTTCATGGGGCTCCAGCAGGGATTATGAGTTTCTGATAGACTGGAGAAGTGCCAGAATTTGTCAGCAGTGTAGCTGAGGATCAGACACTTTAGGATGGAGGGTTTTCTGGTTACTTCAGTGAAGCTAGGACTTAATTCAGATAACTTTTCTGCTGTGTCTCTGTCAGGGATCTACACTATATTAATCATAGAATTATAGAGTCATAGAATGGTCATTCTGGTAAATGGATGTCATTCAGTTTCTTCTTCAGGTACATCCTCTTAGCTTCTTGTCAAACACAAAACCTAGGACTAGGCTAGCATTTTTTTGGAGGGAGTGGCTGGGACCTTGGAGGCTTTTTTTTCTTTGTTATTCGATTTCTACAGATGGAAAGGAAGAGTGAGTCATGTTTTATTTCCTCTCATGGTGCCTTTGGTTTATTTACTGCTTTCAATCACCTGCAAGGTGAACGAAACAGCAGTGAATAAAAGCAAAACGATTCAATAGGAAACTTTGACTTCACCCACCTGGATGTTAGGAACATGGGGCTAGGCACTAACAAGACCTCTTGTATGCTATTCCCTCTATGGCTGATCTGTGATGTACTGAAGATTCAAATCCAAATAATCTCACAGGAGACAAGAGAGTATGTTAAATACATGGCTAGTCCCAACTGGAAGAGGGCAATCCACTTGGTTATATTGATTTACTGCAGCTGAGAATCTGACTTGCCATCATCACATAGTTTCTCAAGGCTAATTTACCCAGCATGGGTGCAGTGCCTTGATCACAAGAGCACTCTTCTCTCATTACTGTGAGCAAGCAAAAAAGGTAAAGCTGGAGGCCAAGAATAGAATGCTATCAAACATACTAGCTGCTTGAATCTGCTAAGAGTGCATAACTCTCCTCCACGCTAACTGAGGTGGCACACAAGTCTTAAACTGATCTGTGGATTACTGGGAATAGAATAGTAGAGGAAAAAGCATTTGGAAATATTGAAAATATTTCAGGAAAATAGTAACCTAGACTGTGCTTAACATAGGAAAATTACATATATATTCACCTAGAACAGCTCTCAGCGCTTAAAACAAATAATTAAATAAATTAAAAAAAAAAAAGAAAAAAACAAACCCAACCAAGCAACAACAAAACAGCCCCTCACAAACAGAAAATCCCAGACAGGTGTTAAGTATCGTAATGTGCAAGTATCTTCAGGTGAAACGCAACACCCAGTTTGGACATTCTCTGCATTTTTGTTCCTAGGAGTATTTCCACAGTTTTTTCACATAGCTGCTTACCTGTTATGAAGCTGATGGTGGAGCTGTCACAGCAGCTTAGCTCTGGGTCCCCCCAAGTCACCATGGTGACCCGGAAATTGTAATACCAAGCGGGCAGCAGGTTAGCAATTCTCTGTAAAGTAAAAATGAATAAGAGCAGCTCGGGAGGTGTGATTTACAAAATACAATATTTACAAATCTTGCGCCCACACTGCTTTTACTGATTACAGTCTTTACTCCAATGGAAATCTCAGAAATTTGGCTCTTGAATTTATTCAAAAATCTGTGCAGTGGGAGCAAACGTGGTTGTGATGGTTCTGCTGCTTTTCCACATGCACATGGTCCCAAGCCCTACCCATCACAGGAACCTCTCATTGATTTCTAAGGCAGCAAGGACAACTCCCATAGAGCAATCTTCAGTCGCAAAATTAGAAACAATGCTTTTGACTCAGATATTGTTGCTTCAAAAGACTTACATTTTCCAACTTTCAGAGTATTTCATTTTGGATTGTCATTTATTATAAATTAAATATGAATGACACATAAATGACTTATGAGACATAAATTATATATAAATACAAATGAGATATAAATGTAGTACAAAATGCATTGTATTTTATAATATGTAATATTGAAATTAAAATTCAAATACTTTCATTGACAAGAAAGCCACTTAAAATATTTAACTTTATGTTTAAATTAAAAGCCTTATGATACATTTTAATTCAAAATAAAAGTAAATTGGAAATAATGAAATTTTAAAAGAAATTAGAAATCGTTATTTTTATGTATCTTTGCTGGTTGCAGTGCCTTCCCTCCTCCCCAGACAACACAAGGCAATCCAAATATAAGGTTATGGGTTATTCTCTTCATGTTTTTGGAAAAAGTTGTATCCAATTAACACCAAGAATCCTGAAGATGCTTAGCCTATTGACATCCCCCTGGTGTAATATCGAAAATCCAAACATTGCTTTGACAATTTAAAAATAAGATGAAAAACACAAGGAGAATGAAACAACTAAACAGAGTGAAAGAGAAAATTCAGTTCCAAAGGTTCTCACCAATCGCCAACCTTTCAGGAGATAGTTTTTGCTCTAAGCTGTCAGATTGATTTTTTTATATCCCTGCTTCTCACTGGGCTTGAAACTGTTCCTCCAGAATACACCACTCAGAGATGTCAGTAGATCATAGGAAATTTATGGGATATGGTGAGATTCTGGAGCGCCAACAGGGAACCCAGACAGAAGTTCACTAATACCTACATGTAGGTTAAATACTGTGAAGGAAGAACAGGGAGATGCTCCTTGTATAATTCAGGCTTACTCTTGAAAACTATTCTTTAAGAAACTCTTACTACAGCTGTGATATAGCACTACTGTATTTCAGACTGAAATTCAGGCTAAGGAATTCCAGCTTCACTGCCTTGAACAGGATTTGCAACAGTTAGGGACAACATCAACTAATTTTCTAATGGGCCCCATTAACTCTGGAAAATGCCATTACTTCTAAGATGATTTGGATCACTCAGCTATTAATCTAATTGTGCTGAGTCATGATTAAAAGATATTAATTACTCATTTGGTACGTTATTTTTGTTTTCAATTTCCCTAGAGACTCGTGTGCTAGATTTACAGTCACGTACCCAATTACAGTTAAGCTGCTGCAGTCAAAATGACTCCACAAATGGTATTATGCAAATCAATTACAGTAAATCACTGTGGCTCTTAGTAGCAGCAAGTTATTGCTATCTTTTTATATACTTATAACTTTCTGAACATCTAATTCCAGCTAAAATTGCTTGCTGTCTTGCACTACAGCAAAGCCTGAATAAAATCTATTCACTTTGTCTAGGAAAAAATGGAAAGGAAAAGGAAAATTTCACTTCATTTCTGCAAAGGTGTATGTGTGTATATGTGTATGTGAATTCTTCTAGAGACCAGTCTCCATCTAGTTGAAAACTTGGCATAAGTCTTTAAAGCTTTATAACCATGAAGACTATTTTCAAAAGGGCATCTCTGCACTAAGCTGTCTAGATAGCACACTGCAAGACTAGCCTGCAAGACCCAAATCCATATTATCAATATTAATTATGTAGATAAGGCTCAGGACAACTCTCCCCCTGAGGAAATGATAGCATTTTTTAAGCTCTGACTGACAAACTGACCCACAAATTGAAGCTGCCTCTGGACTTGCTGAACATGCCTGTTTGTCAACAAAAAAGAGCCTCATCTCCTACATGAACTCTCTGCTTAAAAGTTAGCAAGACTCAGCTAGCATTTTCTTTAGAATAGAAAATGCCCTTAGAATATGGCCATTTCTCTGCTTTGCCTGGTGAAAAGTGCCAGGCTTAAAGGCATATATATACATTCACAGGGGAAAGGCCGGGGAACAAAATGTCACAGGGTCACACAGGCACGGGAAAAAAATAATCACTAATTGTCACTTTACCACAGAGGCAGTTAAGGAGACAGTTGCTGCTATTTCATAGTAGGTTGTCCACTCAGAAGTCATCGTTGATGGGTTGAAGTAAAACATTTCTACAACATATTTCCTGAACACCCCGAGGAAGGGTCTGTTCCAGCTCAAAACCACAGCAGTAGGTCCCAAAGGGTAAAGTGTCAGATCCTTTATTCCAGTGGGCACTGCAAATAAGAAATTGTGGTTAGTAATGTGTGTGTTATCAGTTACAGTTTATTTTTAAAAATACCTTTCCTTAACCAAGTTCTACCCATTTTTGATTTGTCTCTGACTTTAATACCCAAGATCTTCCTTGTCACAAGTAGTTAAATACCATTTTTTCAGCATTTGATCTCCACTTTGTTATGTCTACTTTTCCAGAAATAACTACAGGCTACTTGGTATTTTCTGCTTAGCTTGAGATAAAGTACAGGACTTTCTTTTTCATTAATGAAGGGTTCCATTCTACTGTGAATATCAGGATGTGCAGGAGATATTTCAAGTTGCTCAAAACCAAAAGCATCAAAAGCCGTAACACTCTGGAAGATGAAGACTGTGAGAAAGAACATTTTTTATGTCTCGCCTCCTTCCTTGGGGAGTATAAAGGTGCTGTCATGTATTGCTATTCTTGCCTCCCAGATGATGACATTGAGAAAGAGAAAAGTGATTTAAAAAATGTCATATGAGGGTCAACTTCTGCAACCCTTATTTGTCTAGAAAGCAATTATTCTTCATGACTTAAGATACTTAAATAAGTACTTTGTTGACATTTGTAAGGGTTGCAGAGCCCCAGAAGTTGCATGCTGGATCAGAACCAACACCAGCATCCAGATGAATTTGGTACTTTAGCACATGATTGCCTTTCCCCTTTTAAATCATTTACCACATGTTTGCTTTATCTAAAGTGTCAATATTCACTCAGTGAAAGTGAGGCTTAGGATAAACATGGAGAGAATGTAATACTGACAATTTCCATTTCATTTATCATTATCCAGCACTGATAATTTTACAGTACAGTTTCTTTTGCAGTTCTACTATTTTAAGATCAAATTAAATATACTGTTATGAAATGAAAACTCATACTAATGTTGTTTCTCTGCAAGAAAACATCGCCTTTATAATAAGTAACCTATGAGATGCTTCGTTTGAAACTGATTGCCATTTTGAGTTTATGGCTTTTATGGTTGTCAGGCCACACAAAAGTGGAGAAAATGAAGGAACTAATTTACTTTGGGAATATATGATTTTACTTTCTCAAGTGAAAATGGAATGTTGCAGATTTCTGAACAAAGTAAAATGAAAAAGGAAAACAAAAGTTTGTCCAATGAGTTTTTAATAATATATATATATTACAATTTTTTCCTTTATTGAAATACACCATATTTTTTCAAATTTTTATTCAGGCCCAATTTATGAAAATATATAAGGAGATTGCCTAGACTGGAAAGGCTCTCACCATATTCACTACTCATATTTCCTTTCATTTAAAGATTCAATTCTTAACAGCTTATCTTTGGGGCTTTTTTCTGTTTCACTTTCTTTTTTATATCACAGAGAGGAAGCAAAGTGAAAAGTATTGAAGATCTCTGCCTGTGAGCCACCTGCTCTTCCACAAGTCAGTCTGTTTATCAGAAGGAGAAGCTTGGTGATTCAGGTTAAGTATTTCTCTGTGGATGTAATTCTATGCACCGAATCTCTTTCTCTTTTTCCTTTCTTTGATTAATGCACTTTATTAAAGTAGCAACCTTAACAAAATAAATGATACCAAAACTAAAAGTTACCAAATTCTATCCTAAGTGATTATTTAGGAGCATGGAGGAATCCTAAATTACAGGCAGGGGGGCAGCAACCTGCGTTCTTGATATTGTTACTCTCAGTCCCAGAAAGTTCTTCTCTTCAAGTCTCAAAGCAGAGATCAAGATCCACTGATAAACTCTAGAAAATCAAGGCATGCACAGCCCAAGTTGGTGATGGTCATGAAGTACTGTAGGAGATCAGCCAGCTCTCCTGACTCTTAGCACTGTGGCCTTCAGACTGGGCCACTTCACATCCTTCATAAAGCACACTTGCAACAAATGTCTTAACAGCAGTCCACATAATTCAGGAGACGGGGGTAACAAATCACCTTTAGGAAGTGCCCACATCATCTCCATGATCAGGTTGGTAGCACCTAAGTAAGGAGACTCCCATTGCAAATTACATAGACCATGACCACTGATAGGGACAAACATATATAGGTATACAATGGTGAAGATGGTTCTTTCCACAGGGCACTCTGTGTGAATCCTGGCCATAAACTCTCTCCAGTTAGGTTTGGTAATAACGTTTAAATGTGAAGTATCTATCTTCCATTGAAGGAGTATATTCCCCACCTTAGTAATGGGCTAGACAATATAAGAAAAAAAATCCCACTAACTGTTCTTGGGCTCTAGAACTTAATGAATATACTACAGATATTTTAAACCAAACTAAAATAAACATATTTCAAACAGTAGATGCAGGGGTTACCAATGGAAAATGTAACGGGATCAGAAGGTGGTCCAACCAATGGTCCTTTCCGTAAATAAACCACAACTTGGTACTGGGCACCAGGAACAAGATTTTCAATTAGGCTGCTGCTTGAATTTACCTAATAGGAAGAGAGCACATTAGACATGAAGTATTCACACAATTAAAACAACACTGAAAATGTACTTGAACTACTCCAGTTACAAAAGGTGTGATTCTGAACACACTGGCATCAGCTGCTAAAACACCATTCATTAAGCCCAAAATGGAAAAACTGTGAAAGTGGTCAGGACTGACTTGATAAATTATCTAACTCTGAGAATTACACTTGTTTGCTACGTAAGGTCAGCTGTCACTCTGCAGACCAACTCTCTCCTACTGTCAAAGTTTATTAAAATACCCATGTTATGTTATTCATATTCAGATGATATTATTCAGGCATGTTTTCTTATTGAAAACCATGTGTTTTTAATAAAAGGCTGAGGCTTTCCAATGGCCATCAGATGCATCTACAGCTATGTGAGCTGAAGGCAGTGTTATGGGAAAGTTGTCTTCTGAATGCATGTGTTAAGTGACTGCATGGTGAAATCAGAGAGGAATTACTTTCTCACCTCCCCTGCACAGCACTACAAAACCTAAAAGACATAGTGATTTTTCTTTTCTGTTTGAAACACTGTCATTAAAATTTCTGCTGTGCCACACAAAGTCTCAGTCTGAGCTGGAGACAGAATGCCTGACCAAGCAATTCCTGGTCTGATACAATATGAAAAGCCTTATCTTCCAAAGAGGCAGCTAACAGCAAATGCACAGAACATCTACAAGGAAAGGACAGCCTGCACCCCTTCTAGAGCTGCAGGCTGATACTTCCTACTAATATTTTCACAAACTTTCCAGAGTCTGCATCACAGCCACCTTTGCACTGGTGATTTACTGCAATGCCCATGAATATATCAGTGCCAGATTTAGCAAGGAACAGAATTTAACAGCTACTTTGGAAAGCTAAATCACTTTTAAATCGTGTACAATGTTCGAAATGGATAGAAGGCTGCGCTGAATTTTGCCCTTTTCGGCTTGTCAAGGAGAATTCAAACCAACCAGCCATTAAAAATTCCAGGTATAATAAGCTGATAACATTTGATTTGAGATGTTATAAATATTTGTAATGACAAAAAGAAACAAGTAACTGTATTTATGACTTTATATCTGCTTGCAATAAGCATGCATTTACTTTTACAGATATCTTGTTTACTCAAGGATTAGTTTTAGGCACTCATTTTTGAGTTTGTAAATGAATCCTGTAGTATTTACTTTAATCATATGTGTCTATACTTGTGATCTGTGGTTTATAATCACTACTGCATTGCTTTCCTTCCTGATTAAATGACTTTAATAAGTAGAAGGAAAATAACTCAGAGATTACAAGATGATTCTGAAAAACAATTCTCAAATTGTTATGAAGAGATACTTCTAAACATTTAATTTCATAGCCATTCTTGGAATAAAACTGAAGACATTTTGACAAAACCATTTTAAAAGACATTTTTAAAAGATGCAGACTCTATGTATTATTAACTTGCAGGGTTAACCACAGAGTTGAAGGAGATGAAGGTTTACTGGAAGTGTTAGTGGCCGCCTTCCATTCCCATGGACAAGCTGAGGGTGCAGCAGGGCAGCACTGCAGGTACTTTGCAGGCTCCTCCATAACACACATTTAGGAAGACAGAAGTTGTGGTACTGCTCAGTAGATGGCCTTATCTTCATCTTGGTAAGGTGACTGAGATGTTGGCTAAAATCTCTTTCTAGTTGAAGCTGTATGCTACTGATCCATCATAGCCACAGCATCTGACTCGGAGTTTTAACTAAAGGAAAGATGCCATATTTTGGGTTTCAGGATTACTGATCATTATAAATACATCCTATATGGCAGTTCTAATGAATTGTTGTCCATGCAAGTCATAGGTGATCTAAATTATCATTTGCTTCCTAGTGCTGACATTTTTTTGTGGATAAAAAGAAAAGCTGACTTCCGATCACCTCTAAACTTCCAGAAAACGTAGATTTTCTGTATTCATTTGTATTCTGTATTAATATGTATGTACCTAAGAAAGAATTTATGCTAGTCTGATGATAACCATGCCTATGAGCACTTTGCTTAATACAACTGGATTGCAGCAAATGCCTAAATGTTGTTATGATATGGCTGGGAAGCAGCTCTGTTGAAAAGGACTTTGGAGTCTGGGTGGATGGCAAGCTCAATGTGATTGAACAGTATACTTGTGCAGCAAAGAAAACCAACAGGATGTGGCATTACATCAACAAGGGCATCACCAACAGAGATGAAGAAGTCATTATCTTGCTCTACTTGGTGCTTGCCAGGCCACACTTGGAATACTGTGTTCAGTTTTGGTCCTCTCTATGCAAAAAGATGTGACAGGCTGAATAGAGCCCAGAGAAGGGCCACAAAGATGATCAAAGGACTGGGAAGCTTGTTATTTGAGGAAAGGCTGAAAGAACTGGGTTTATCCAGCCTTGAGAAAAGGGGAGAATTTATCACCATGTTCCAGTCTTTAAAGGATGGCTACAAGGAAGATGGAGACTCCCTTTTCACAAGGAGTATCTCCCAGGTAGATTTAGGCTGGACTCAAGAGGAAAATTTTTCAGTATGACAATCAGCCACAGGAATAATCTTTCCAGGGAAGAGATGGGTTTCCCATGGCTGGGTACTTTTAAGATTCAGCTGGACAGGGTGTCAGGAAGTCTTGTCTAGACTGTGGTTTTGACAAGAAAGCTTGGACCAGATAACCCTTGAGATCAATTCCAAACTGGGAATTGATGATTCTATGATTCTATTATGGCACCACTTTGCCTACTGCAGTGAAAGAGCCTCAAAAGGTACAATGTAATGCACAAGCTTGGACAAAGAACTGCCATATAAGTCCAACAGAAATACAATTTTAAAACTACTATGGTTTAGTACACTCATTCGTTCTCAAATGCTGTCCTCTCCTCTACACTTCCTAGCAGCTGTGTCCCTTTAGACTGCAGCAGGGAGTACCTGCCACTGTGCTCTGCAGCCCTGACCCTGACAGGGCCCTTAGGCATGATGATCCCAAACAGCAGAACCACTAGCAATTTTTTCCTGTGTTTGAAAAGGCTCCAGCTTCCATCCCTTACCTCAGTACAGTAGTGTTTTTCAAGCCTTTGACTTTCCTTTTGTTTCTGACAGGTCAGAGAGACAACAGACACGATGGTACTGTTGCCTCCACTTTCTCGCGATGTTGTCCAGGATGTCAGGGCAGTAGTGGAACTTAGCACCGTCACAGTCACATGCTGTGGCTTCTCAGTGAGCTCTTCTATCCATTCACCTGTGGGGCCTGGGACATGTCCCAGAAGCACATGTGAGCAAGCCACTCTACACATTTGTCAAAACATCCTTCTTTCATGGAATTATTTACTACTAGTGAAAGAAGCTGGACTGAAACTTGCTCATCTGCACTGCCATCAGGCAGTGAAGAAGGCAGCCCTTGGGAAACAACCTGTGGCTGGTGTTATTTCACCAGTAGCAGAGGAGATGACGAGAGAAGTGTCACTGTTCAAAAATTCAGATTGCAATATTCTCTATTGCTTACCAGAAACCACCCAGAAATACCAGATTTGCTCCAAGAGAATGTTTAAAAGCTGTGACATCCAACTGCATACAGATCTTTGACAAATATTAAAGGATAAACACATAAAATTTTTCACCTCTCCACATACTGCCATACTCTCCAACTGTGCATTGAATTTTGAAAATTAAGTTCACAGAGGTTTCCACAGTGAACAAAATCATTTTCCATCAGACTTTCTGAAGGACTTGTAGGGAATGGTTAAATGTAGATAAAACTATGTTTTGAAAGATAACTTCAGCTAAACTTGGTCAAAATTTCAGATTTCATGAAAATTATCAGCTTTTCTTCTCACTTTGAAGTGACGTGACAGCTCTCTCTCCTTGACTTTCCTTCCTTTACATAATTCTAATAGTTCTTTACATTTATTGAGAAAAATAAAATAAATGCCAGTAAGATCAGCCTACAATATTTGACAAGCTATACTGCTATATGGATGCAATAAAAATGTGTAATACATGCCAATAATTTGACAGAATGCTTCACTAACAGAGTGCTACAAGGATAAGGCTGAAGCTATGAACAAGAGTTATTAATGACAGTAGACACACACCTGCTCATCTAAAAGAGGAACTCAATCGTTAGATTAGGAGCAAATGCTATATGTGCAGCTCTTACCATTAAGAATTTGTTTCAGCATTGGCACTAAGGGGAACTGAGCTATTTCATGTCATAAACGAAAGCTGTAGTCGCTACACAAAAAGCCTACTTAATTAGATTCATAAAGAGATACGGAAAAGCAATTTCACCTTAAGAGGCCTTGTGCACATCTCAGACTTGGCATACGACCAGAAATACGTATAAAATCTATCTAAATGCAAGGGATCTTGCATTTGACAGAATAAATACAATTGCCAAGAATTCTCAAGTGGTTCTGAAAGACTGCAAAACTAACAGACAAAACCCCCAAAACCAAATGTTCTCAATGTGTTACATGCAAAAAAAAAAATATTCATTTCATTCCCATAACATCTTAACACTTAATCTATCAATCCATACACCTGTACTTTGGATTAACATTTTCTCATTTCTCTCATGTCTATCCCCAGTGAGTAGACTTCATGGAGACACTGTATTGCATATTGCTTAATAGCAATGCTACGTAATTTATTTGTTATACTTAAATACTTTTATATATTTTAACGCTTTCCACATATTGAAACTAATAACTATGTCTAAAGAAAATCAAAGACAGTTAAATTACAACAGCAGAGGCCCTTTGTCTTGTGTTCTAGTTCCTCCTTTCTCTTTGTTTTCCTAGTACCATTTCTTTCACTTATAAAGCTAAAAAATAGTCAAGATAGTGGAATTCAGTTACACGCAGTCAAGCATTATGATGAATTTAAGCCTAAATAGTTAGTATTTGTAAATGTTATGAGCTTCTAAAGACAAGTTTTTTATTAGTAATGTAATTAAGTACTTGAGTAAATTTTCTTCTAAATATGAATGTTTCTGCCAGCTTCAGCTCCTGTGTCTTGTTACAGCATTCATGAACTGTGGGAGACACCATCCTCCCACATGTAAAATTGTGCACTGTTGCAAGTATTCCTCTGTTCTCATTATATGGGCACTTTGCAGGCTATATGTACTTCCTTTTGCAGAAAAGGTACAGAGGTGATAACAGCCATCAGAAGGACAACAATCTAAATTCACCAACACCTGCTTTACTTGCTGTTCTAATTATCTAATTGTTCTAATGATATTAGTTTTACACAGTCATGTCTTATTGCTTTGTCTTTTACTAAATCTTCAGTTAAGAAACCCTGGGATCCTACAGGGAAATAAATTACTTTTTTTTCCTCTGAAATCATCAGGCTGAACTATGTCATCTTTTGTAATTTGCTCTGTGTACTCTCAGAGACCATCTAATTTCCGAGTTCAACATTTAACTGTGCATTTCCAACACTCTCAGCCTGAGATACGCTTCATCCCTAAGCCAGTATGCAGAGCCTCCAGGAATAAAGAAATTAAGTATTTTCAAGAATGTCTACAACCACTGCTTTAATCTCTGAATTAAATCCTCTCTTTGAAAGATGCAAGGGGGAACTTGTTTCAGTGAGCAATTTCACTTCTGTACATTGGGCAATGACTCTATGAAATGTGCCACCTGCTTTCAGTTCTTAGCTCTGCCAAGACAACACAATGAAGGCCCATCTAGGGAAGATATAACATATAACATATTTGAAGTATATTTTGGTCTCCAGCACAGGTAATTCTAGAACAGACTCTTCTGATCCTGCAGCAGGTATGCCATAGCTGCCACAGTGGTCAAACTCTAACACATTATATTATATATATATATATAACATTAAAGTTATGTTGTTCCGGGAGAAAAAAGACAGATTTGTGAAATACTTACTGATGTAAAAGCTAAGTGTTTTTGGTGATTGACTTCCCCGAACTTCACAAGAGCCAGAGGAGCTAAATGTTGTTACAGACAACTTATATTTTCCTGGTTCTTTCAGTTCAGCAACAAATTTGTGAGTGTCCTCACTCACTGTCAAAAATTCCGTGAAATTCTCTAAATCAGGGAGTAAAAGAAGCATGGATTAATTGAAACTTGAAAGGCTTCAGCCACTGAGAAAATGGTTTATATCAGAAATGCTAATGCTGTTTCTGCTGAGGGATTAAAATGTATCCAAAAAGACTGGATTTATGTGGGTAGTTTTATTTCCTGCCATCAGCACAAGAGTAATTAATGACCAAGGTTGTAGTATTGTAAAGGAACAATAAACCCAAGCCAAATTTTCATTCCACAGAAGAGATAATAAAATTGGGTCGCCATGACTATGCAACTGAAAAACAGCATGACATGGAAGAAAACGAGCTTCTAATTTTCTATCTATTGCATTCTTATTCTGAAAAAAAAATCACCAGTATTTGCCCTCAGGGTGGGAAGGTTTATGAAAACAGCTGGTGAGGAAATAAAATTAATTTGGATAAAATAGATTTAAAAGCAGTAAATCTTTAGAGCAATGTGGTGATTTTCTTGTAGCTTCATCTCTTCACGCTCTCCCCCACAGCCTCCTTGGTGCTCAAGGAATATGTTCGGTAGCTGTCCTCCAAGGCAAGTATTAATCTGAACCTTTTCTGCATGCCTCTTCCAGTCAAGGTCCCCCTGAGGACCTCTTTCAGTGGCAGGCAAAACTACATGGTATAATGTGCTTTCTGTGTTTCAAATTTCTATCAGGTCACCTCCTTTCTCCAATACTGGAACGGATTTATGATAACTGCAGTGTAAACAGTGTAGCAATATGTACAAAAGTATAAATCTTGTTTAACAAAAGAGAATTGCAAACTGCAATTTACTCCTCCTCCCTGACTTTTATGATGCACAGCCAGAACCAGATGTAATCCAGTGCAAGAAACTTCTGAAGAAAGAGATCTAACAAAGCCCCCTGAAGCACAGTACTGGTTAATAATTTGTAGAAGAGACAACCACCAACGGAATTAAAAAAATATGTATGAAAAAGCTATAAGACTCTAGCTTACCTTCCCTTTCAATATTGATATGGAAACCATCAAAAGCAGTAGGTGGCTTTGGTGGTAACCAGGTCACAATCATTTGCACAGGAAGGAAGGAAAGAGGCTCTGGATTGAGTTTTCCAGATGTGTTGACGTCATTGGCCTCGTAATCACTGGAAACTGCATTGACAAACTCCTCTTCACCCTCTGATGATTCAGCTTCATTAGACCACCAGTACGGCTGTGATGTGGTTTCATACTCAGTGCTGTTATGACGGTAGACAGCTGAGGCTGTAGTTGTGTTCACTGCTGGAATTTCAGGTGGGTTGTCAGAAAAACGGCTATGTTTTTCTTTCTTCGTGATCTCTTGTGGTCCCATGAATGATTCTTCTGCAAAATTCCCACTGTGCTCTT
Source organism: Forpus xanthops (assembly GCA_032466535.1). Taxonomy (NCBI): domain Eukaryota; kingdom Metazoa; phylum Chordata; class Aves; order Psittaciformes; family Psittacidae; genus Forpus; species Forpus xanthops. Next base: position 22,245 of record JASSUY010020079.1, read on the forward strand.
CCCAGTTGTTTCTGTTGATTGGTACAATCTGAACAGAAATGTTTCGAGGTGGGTAAGGAACTAAAAGAAAAGCAAGAGTTAGTCTTTTAATAGGTCCATTCTGTGCACCTTCAGATGTGTTAATTCTCCAAAGGAATACTCTTTCAAAAAAACAATGCATCTAGAGATATTTTGAAATAACTTATTCGTATTAAGGTTCTCCCTTCTCTTACGTATACTTTTAGAAGGAGTGATTCTAGTAGGATCAAGATGAGTGCAAATTCACAGAAAAATGATGATTCAAGAATAACTGCTGTGAAATCACAGTCAATTAGACTTCAGTGTTATTACAGCAGCAAGGCTACTTGAGTATGAATTTGTAAGAGTGGATTTTCACATATTTTATTATGTTTTCCAGAAAGATTTTGATCATAGAAGAAAATACTTCTATGGAAATGAATTGAAAAATATATTCAAAATTAATACATGGCATAGTCCATATTTAAAAAGTATGACCTTCATATTGCTATAGGCCTTTTCATATGCTTTTAGCAGCACCTTTTCACAACCATAAAACATCAGTTTATATTTTAATATTTGTGAAGGTTTGATCTTAACATTTGGGTCTCCAGAAGACAAGATTCTGGCATGCAAAGAAGATACTTCAACTTATACCAGGAGGATAACACACAGCATTTTGCCTTCCTCAGTGTAACTGCTTGTCTGTCTGCCCTTACATACAATCATAGAAGAGTTAGGGCTGGAAAGGACCTTAAGATCATCTAGTTCCATCCACCCTACCATGGGCAGGGACACCTTGCACTAAACCATGTCACCCAAGGCTCTGTCCAACCTGGCCTTGAACACTGCCAACAATGGAGCATTCACAACTTCCCTGGGCAACCCATTCCAGTGCCTCAC
>JASSUY010020081.1:0-13891 GCA_032466535.1 Forpus xanthops
GAAGAAATTCTTTACTGTGAGGATGGTGAGGCACTGGAATGGGTTTCCCAGGGAAGTTGTGAATGCTCCATCGCTGATGGTGCTCAAGGCCGTGTTGGACGTAACCTTGGGTGACATGGTTTAGTGTGAGATGTCCCTGCCCCTGGCAGGGGGGTTGGAACTTGATGATCTTAAGGTCCTTTCCAACCCTAACTATTCTATGAGTCTATGATTCTATGATGCAATAAAAATGCTATAGATCTTTGGGGATTTTTAATTTGGTGACAAACAAAGAGTAATTAAGAATATCTGTAAGAAATGCAAGGGAAAGGACTGGAATTTTCTTTTAGATGGTTGGTATTACAGGGATGTAAGTGCCTGCCCTGCATCTGCAATTTCTAACATCTGAAACCCCTGAAGGTCTGAGCACACTAGAATGTTAATATTGTGGCTGATAGACTGAAGATTTTTGATGTATAGTCCTATAGTTGATGCAAGATCTATTCTTCAGCCCCTAAAGAGGCGTTCTGAGTAGAGGTCTGCTCTGTGAAAGTGCTTCAAAATTCATACATATTTAGAAGCATTTGAAGTTGATAATTTTTAAACTTCAGCTTGGAGAAACAAATTTGGTCTGAAAACACAATATTAAAAAAAAATCTTTATTTCATTAATACATATAATAGTGGTGGGTATCTTTTAATGACTTGGATGTTCTCTATTTTTCATTTTGTGTTATGAAAGTTTTTGTTCTCCCATCTGGCTTTCTTTACTGTGAGTTGGATCTATAAGCCCTTGATTCAGTATGGCATTTGCACCTACACTTGCAAACATGAGGTAGGGAAAAGGCAATTATATACTTTAGTGCTGTGCCAGTCTGGGACCCTGACAGTGCTTTCTATCATAGGTTTCTTGCATTGAGTTTTCTGGAACATGTTCTGTGACTTCTGGAAGTGATTTATATTTCATCTACTGCCTTATTCTTTTTGTACATGACATATTGTTCTGAATACTTATGACTGGAATAGTCTTTGACAACGAGAAAATTTACTACAAGGGAAAACCATTTGTGGATGGGTTTGGTTTTTAGTTCTGTGTTCAGGAAATCGGACTGCAAATATACTATTTGCAGCTGCAAATGTTTGTTGTGCAAAGCTCATTGACAGAAAATTAAATAATTTACATGTCTCCCACTTTTTTTAAACAAATTTGTACTAAATACAATTATGCAGACAATTACAGTAAGTGTACATAGGTAAAAACATAGATGGCAATACAAAAGAAAGTGTATAGTGCCAAAAAATTTGTTCAAGTAAATACCTTATCTGAAGCAGCAATTATACAGCTACCAGTTTAGGGCAGCAAACAGATGACAGAACTATTGGAGAGCACATTTGCAATTCTACATGCTGCCATTCAGTAAGAAAATCATCTTGATTTATTCGCACTTGAAGTTGCTGATTCTTTTGAAGATCGATTTTGAGTTAGATAAATTTTTGCCATAATAACTGCAAGATGAAAGAAGACAGTGAAAATACATTTCATGGAATGTCCTGTTATGATGATACCCTTAGAGGGAAGCAGCTTGAACTACCTGTTGTAAGTGCCTGGAGTCAGGCTTCTCTAGGTCTTCCAGGTCACAATACTGAAATCTTTTATCCATTGACGTTAAGACCACATAATTAAATCTCTTCTCATTTCTACCTCTGCAGGTTGCTGGAGAAAAAAATGTGTTTTCTAGGATAGGATACCACTGCATATATAAAAGAAGGCAGTTTCATTAATTTGCCTGTTTTCATACAGAAACATCTGCCTATTTTAGAAACTATGGTGCTCTGATTGTGTTGTCTTTCAGCTTTCCATGTCCACATCAGTAGGGAAACCAACAGTTATGTTTCCCTACACTGATGTTATTTGCTTTGAACATGTTGCAGCCACTACCTCGACTAAGACAGAGGGAGAAAATATGTTTCAATAAAAAGCAGAACTACATTGCATATGTAATGAAGCTGCTGTGCAGGTAACTTTAATTCTGCTGCTCTCTAGAGCCTGATAGCTTGCCTTTGCAATATGTTAGTAATATTCAGAAGTGGGTATAAATTTTACTTCTAAAGGACTAAAATTCACATAGCATGATTACTAGTTGAAAATATATCCCTTTTCCAGGTATTGAAAAAAAATCTTATTAACCAGCATAGATTTTTTTTCTTTTAATACACTGCTGTATACTGATACACGCATGCATTTTCATTACCTGGGTTTTCTAAAACCAAGATTTTAAATTACTGTCTTATAGAGTAGAAACTGAAATCATGTTGTTTGGAAATCATATGTTCTAGCCATCAGCTAGATGGCTTTAAATCATAGTGAACTGAGCTCTGCAGCTTCCACCATGAATAGGTCTATGAATTGTTGTTTAGCTTTTGATACAATTTCAGCCACCAGATTCCAGTTAGAATAATGTGAAAACTAGAAGAATGAAATACAGAAAACTGGTCAAAATTCTTCTGTTTATATCTTTTATCCAAGGAGACAAGTTGGACTTTTCTACCTTAATACTTGACAAACTCACTTAGACAACAGCAGCAAACAAAAAAGCAGTCAGTACTCTGGTTCAACATTTCAGAACAAAGCAATTTTTCTTTTTCTTGTTTGAAGACCAAATCGGTTTTAATTTAGAAATATCATATTGAATATGTCAATGTAAAGAATACTCCAGGTATTTTTTAATTACCTGGAATAATTTTCTTAATGTGGGATTTTCAGTATCAGTGGTTGTAGGCTTTTCTATAAAAAGGAGTTTGCCTTCTAAATGATGCACATTGAAATCACCTGTGATCCCTTGATTTGCACTAGGTCAAAGTAACTTGATAGATACCCTCAAGAAGAATATGATGTATGCACCTGCAGTATGTTTGCTGCTTGTTCAGATAGGTGTGCTGTCTTTTGGTAAATTCTTCTATTCGAGGTGATGCTTCTGTGTCCCTGACTGCCATTTCATGTTGCTTTGCTGTTTGAGCAGAAACACTTAAATCTGTTTACTTAAACGTTATGCTGGTTGACTTTTATCATCATCTTGAGCTGTGGTATGGAGTCAGGATCAAACTTGGCTCTGCCCAGACAGTGCAGGGCAAGGCTGGCCTCCAGCAAGAGCTGGTTCTGCATCCAAAGTGCTGGCATTTCTGTCCTAGCCTGGCACTAGTGCATCAGTCTGTATTACCAGTCTTTAGAGCTATGTGGGACAAATGATCCCATTTTCCACATTTGGAGAGAAAAATGAACTTGAGTTTTGAAGCCAAAGATACTGCAGGAAGTGGCAGGAGGCCTAATCCTTCTAAGTGAGGTAAAATATGGACCAGTGTATATGCATGTCTTGTTTTACAGACAGTTTGGATGTTTGGGTCTAAATGCGAAGAAATGCAGTTTGTTCTTGTCTCGGAGCTTGTTTTAATCCCAGAAGATGTCAGAATAGAGAACATTATGATTCAGTGTCCTGTCTCTGGCAGAAGTTTTCAGGTGATGCCTTGGAAAGAGTGTTAGAACTGGGCTAGCATATGTCCTGTCCTAACATTCTCATTTCCAGCTATTTTGTGTTAAAGCTTCCTGGGTTTGGTGTGGTTTCTGTTTATTCATGATCCACCAGTCAACCACCTATGAAGAAGAGGGACAGCTGCTGTTTGTTTTGAACTTCAATGTTTGTTGGCTTTGCTTATACCCCACAGCTTTGGGGGAAGGAGTTGAATGATCAATCTCATTTCCCCTTTTCTATGCTCATCATGGATATGAGAGACATCTGTCATATCACTTCCACTCATTTCTTCGCAAGCCAAAGGGTTTATCATTGTATAGGTGCAGGCACGTCATAAAGGCTGTGGTGAATATGTGGTAGATAAGCACAACACATTTACAACCATTAATAATATCAAATTACATCCATTCTAAAAATGGCGACATGCACTGGAATGACAGTTACACATCTTCAAGAATGAAACAAGCTAATTCTAGATGTGAAATTTTTTCAACTTGAAACAAACATTAAAATTACAGACCTGGCAGCTTCATGGTATTCTTATCATTCTTCTAAATGTAGGTATTTTATCCATATATACAGTCATGTTAAGCTGTGTCAGTTAGGAAAGCTATTGGAATTGCTTATATCTATGGGGGAAAAAAAAAGAAAGAAATATAAATTAGCCTGTATTTGCTTAAATTGTCACTGGGATCTTCTTCATGCCCTCTTTACTACACAGTGGAGAAAAATCATGTCTACTGTGTTGCTGCTACACTGAAATAACTCCCTCATCTCTTATGACTGACTATTGGTCATGTTTGATGGGTTTTCTCAAATCTTTGCTCCTGGAATTTTGTTATTATGAGACAATCACAATTTTCATTAAAACAAAACCAAAACCCTGCAGCCTTCTTGATGGTAAAGAGAAGTTATAAGCTTGTAAGCTGTTCTTCAAAACATTTAAAATTAAAAGTCTAATAGAAAGTCCAATTAAAGAAAATATCATTATTTTGTTAGTGTTGGCCTAAGAAATTCTTGAACAGTTGGACATTTTTCAGAAGTTAAAAATCCTATATAAACCTAAGATACTGCTGTGAATACTGGCATATAAGGATCTTGCAATTTCACAGCTGGAAATTTGAGTAGACTCTAAATGAAACACTTTACAATTAAGTCATCCTTCAAGCATCCTTCTTCAGCTTGCTGCATTTTAGATCTTTACTGTGAAGCAAAATCCTGCACTACTCTTGAAAAAGAAATAAAGATGAGGGAGGAGAGAAAAATTACGATTCAGTTGTGAAAAGAAATCCAGCTAAATAAATGGAGAGCCTCTTTCTCTTTCCTAATCTTAGTAAAAATGTTTAATAAGATACCAATAGCATTCAATTATCATCGATTTATGCAAGATGCTACAAACATATTTATGTTAGGTCATACTCATTCAAAATATTAGAGGTGCAATTACCAGCTGGGTGCTACAAAACTAAGTGGAACAATACATTTATCTCACAAACATTTAGAAAAGCATCAAGAAAATGTTCCCATCGGCTGAATGATCAGACTAATTTTACTTTATATCAGCCTTCCTATTACAACAATCACTTAAATAAGAAAAGGATGTATTCATGTCCCTCTGGATTTAATTTGCAGCACACATACTCTGTAGTTTTTGAGAAATGGTAAATGAGTTACAAATAAATGCTGCCTTGCTCTTCTGGGGATTCACACTTGAACTATTTAGTTGCTTCATAAATTTTTAGTGAGGTCAGTTTATCCAGTAGCAGTAATTGAACAGGAAATGAGGGTACCCAGCAACTTAGAAATTTGGGACATTTAATGTACAGCTAATTTGATAAGAAAACAGAATGAAAATTCCAAACTCAATGTAATTTATTAAAGTATAGAAATAACATCATAGGTGACAGGTTTTGAACTGGTGGGGAGAAAGAGGAAGTGCCAATTAGAAGGGCATTTAGGGAGCTGACAAGTCTGTGGACATTTTGGAGTTAAGAAGACTGTTATTGGATGTAAATTATAAAAGATGGGCTGTTAGGGAAGGGTTAGGAAAACCATGTCTGCAGCAACACGTTGAATGCTCATAAGTGAAGGAACACCCACATGAGCTTTTTTGAAGGTGAAAGGGAAGGTCTAAATGTCATAAATGGTAGATTTGTAAATTGCACCTTGGAAAAGGAATTTCCTGCTTGTTGTCCTAATATCCTTTTCTTCAGTGATCTATAGCAGCGCTGGAATGTTATCAGGCAACTTAGTGTTCTCCTCTTGAAAACTTCTATTAGAAAACTGCAAATTATAGCACTCAAATTTACAAACTCATAGGCTAAAGGGACAATGTCTTGTATCTTGTTTGTGCTGATAGAGCAAGAAATAAAAAAGAAAAAATATTATAAACCACCTGCTTTTTTATTAGTTTCTTTCTGCATTTTCTGCACAGTTATCTGTACTCAAGCATGCTTCAGTCTGACAAATCACAAGCATCTTATTTATCTTAATTTCTGTTAATAATAGGCACAGATGTCTGAGGCAGAAAGTAAAACATGAAATCGTAAGTATTTTAGGTCTCCAGTAATCATAACTGTGAAGCACCTTGTCCAGCAGGACAGATAGAATAGGAAAGAAAAATACTGAATGCTCATCGTCTTTATTTCTTTTCCTCCAGCTGTGATATTGTCACCCAGCTGCTATGCACACAGCTTCTTCCTTTGTCAGTGATATGTGGCTTATGTCTACAATTTCAAAGGACAAGTGTGAAAAAAAAGTGTGACTGTTATTTGAAATAGCATGGTTTGAAATAAATATTATACTTTGCACAGCATTGAGGGAAGGTTTTGTTCACAGAGCCCCCAAATAGCTGCTTGTAAGTAATCCCAATTTGTTCTTTTCCTGTCTGGAGTGCAAAATGGGAGATGAGGCTAATCAAAGCTCAGTAAAGCTTTGCCTTGGTAGTTCAGGTTCACCAATTTCAAGCATAAAAGAGCAGTACTTCAGTACTTCAAGAACATTCAGTAAAATGGGGAAAGACCAAAATAACTAGCTTTCCTCACGTTTTTGTTAGATAGAAACCTCTCTTATTTGCTACTGGACAGGAAACAGTTCTTAACGTTAGTGAATCTTTCCTGTAAAACACTGCTCTGTGTGTGTGTGCTTATAGAAATAAACCTAGGAAAGAGACGCATTACAGACCTAAAAGATAATAGGTATGAAGGGAATGGAGGAAGAGAAGGAAACCTATGCTGTACCCGTATCTACATATATAAAATTATCTTATATCTCTTGTCAGTTATGGTGCTTATCTTGAAGCCATCTCTTATTTTCTGTTGAAAGAATGTATCAAAATACGAAAGAATCATAGAAGAATCGAAGGGCATAAGGAGGTCTACCAAAAGAAAGTGGCAAAGTAGCACAGGTAAAATAAACTAATTAAGACTGAAATTAATACATAAAGTTTCTTCAGTCTTGTGAAGGCCATCACTGATTATAAGTCCTCATTATACCCTAAAATTAAATGTCTCTATTTAACTCACTTCCTTTTGCTTACTGTCATGTTAGAGGTTTCATTCATAGAATAGCTTGTTTTCATGTCTTATATGAAATTAAATTGGAAGTTATGACCTCTCATTTAAGCTTCCTATTTTATTTGATGGCTTGTTATGAATTGCCAAAAAACACTGCGATAATTTACTAGCATCTTGATCATGCTTGGGGACCTTCAATAGCTGAAAACTCCCTGAGACTGTCTCAAAATTAATGATTTTGGGTCAGTCAAAGACTGACCTTCAAAGATATAGTCAGGGAATCACTGATCATCCCTATTCTTGCTTCCCACCTTATCCAGGCAACAGGATCTCTGGTATGATCTGTCCCTCCATGGCCACGCAAGAGTTCCTGATATAGCCAAGGGATGCCCATTACACAAAGGCCAGGGCCTGATGGGAATTCCTGAGATTGTGGAACATTCCAAATGATAGGGGTGGAGAGATGCATCACCATAGAGGCATGAAGAATATTTTCTTCAAAACATTTAATATGGCTCTTAGATGTTTACCCTGTTCTCAACTGAACAATATTTCCCTTTGTATTCTAAAGATGACTTTCAGGGCAGTTTGTTCAAAACTGTATATCATTTGTCAACTCAGCAATCCACCAGTGTTTGTGGCTTAACTGACCTGCATTATTCTACTTGTACATTCTTTAACATGGTCAGTGTTTGAGCACTTCTAGCTAAGGCAGTTCATGCTAACATTTATATTTTCAGTTGTAATTGCTTTATCATATATCTTTAAAGAGTTTCAGATAAGACCTGGAACTGAAATAAAAAGAAATAGACTCTTAGGAAGTATTTTCTTATAAATTTACAAATTAATGTACAGAAAATTAAATATTCACATTAAAGCAGGTCAACCAATGGCCTGTATTAATTAAAAAACTAAAATGAAAGAATAATTTGCCATTTGCCAAGCTCACTAAATGTGTTAATTTGTCTTTCTCATCTACTTTTGTTGCTTTGACAACATATGCTCACTGCATAATGCAACTCTGTCACTTTTTTTACTTTTTAACCAAAAGTTGGTAAGATTTTCTGCATAAATAATGCCAACAAAGGTGATTTACAAATATTTTATTTTCACTTACTAACTTTCAGTCTAAGAGCATTAAAGTAAATTCCATTAAAAGCTACTGGAAAAAGAATCCTATAGCCCTTCCACAGTTATCATGTAGTCTTTCCCAGTGTGACCCTGATCATGCCAATTTATAGCAAAGGCTGCAATGAAATTGCCACACCAAGTAAATCATCAAGCACTATGTATAAAACTTTTTTTGAGCTACACCATACTGTTTGGTGTCCTGAAATGGAAATCATTATTTCATGCTCAAGAAAGAAGGTCAAGTTAAATCTCATGTTTCCCTGAAGGGGCACTACTCCACAGATTGTCATCACAGAGGTCTGCTGACCACTGAGCTGCACCTTCTAGACATTCTGATCACACTGGAAGCAGCAGGAGACAGGTGCCAGCGTAATCTGTGAGCAGAATCATTTAATGAAGTCTTTTACTAGTGTTTGTACACCTCAGAAGAAATCTCTGGGATCTGCTGCTGGTGGGAGGAGCTGCCAGGAAACTTTGTGGAAGGACTGGTCCAACAGGGGGGTCTTCAGTGAGGCTTCAGAGTGAAATAATGCTGTAAAACTTCCAAGAGGGTGTTGAGCCTGAGACGTCTCTGTTTGAAGGAATTAAATAGTAGTAAAATACGCTAATGGAAAAGAAAAGAACTTGTACTCTGTACCCAAAATTTGGTTCTGACAATCTATAAGGCAAGATGACATAGTAGAGCAAAAAATGCATTACTTCCAAGACCATGAACTACAGTAGGCTAGATTTTCATATAGCTGCATGCAGAAATGAAGTACCACAGCCACTCTTGTTCAGACTGAGACAAAATTCATTCATGGAAGAGTTGAGAATACTGATTCAGGGTAATTTGCAAGGCTGCAATTTGCAGCAGGCTGATTAGGAATACCTGGAGACATTCTCCAGGAAATGACCATAAAGGGAAAAGGACAAAGCGTAAAAAGTGGCAACTGCAGCCATTGTAGAGCAAACACTTTTGCCAAATGTAAATAAGCTGAAGAAAGAGGATTGTTAAAGGTGAGTTCTCAAAGGGTATTTCTGCTCTCTGTGTTAGCTTTTCCGTTTTAAAATTGGTCACTGTGGGCTGTAACACTGAAAAAAACAGCATAAGTAATTGCTGAAGAGAACAGGGAACATGGCAACTATCAGTATCACACCACATCAAGGCTGCAGAGAGAAGCAAAAGCCATTGGATTAGAAACCATGTGGATAGAAATAAACATGCAATTGTAATAATTCTCTTGGCAAACCAACATCTTGTCTACAACAGAAATAGTGAAAAAATACTGGAGGTAAATAAGTAGACTTTAGGTGGTTGTGATCATATAAATAGGACATGAACTCCCATCTGTCTGTCTCAGGGGTTCTTGCAGTCATGTGGCAAGATGTGGCAGGTAGTGAAGGGTTTTATTGCTCCTCCAGTTTCCATAATGAAACAGAACTGAAAATTGCTTTCTCCGAGCTACTCAGAATCTTTTCTAGATTCTACATCTTCAGTAAAGTCTGGCCTCTTGATGGAAGAGAGCAGATCCCAGAAGTAATATAATCATTCAGTGTGGGGGGGCTTCCCCATGGTGCCAATGCTGGCAGAAATTCTTCTACTTCTTGTGACCTATATTTTACTTCAGCACTAATATAGCTTTGGGCTTGGAAATACTTGCATAACTCATTTGCAGAAATATGTACCGTGGTTCCACTGATTTCCTTGGGACTATTCTTAGGAATGAAGTTACTCATGCAGTTGATAGCAAACTTAGAGTTTGGGTGTCCAATTTCACACTGTAATGAATAATCTGATTATTTCACCTCCTTCCAATATTTGAACACTTTTCTAGACTTATGATACTATGTTGGGTATGAACTGTTTGCATCATGCTTGTGGACTAATTAAGAGTTCATGCTTGCTATTTATACACTATAATCTCCTCTAGCATATTTAATATATAACTGAATACTCCTAGTAAGATATAAATATGTTATTGATGTGCTACAGAAGGGATTCCCATACATCAGCAGTTTTATAGGCCACTGCCAATAAGCATCAAGAAAAATTTTATCATCTACCACAGCTACACTCAGTCCTCTATGTGACGATAACCATTTTTAATTGTACAAAACATTGCTGTCCACCCTGAGTCTATCTCATGGTCTTTAATGTTAAAGGTCAGATCATTGCTCTCAAAGTCATGTTAGAACATAGAAAAAAGAGTCTGAAAGAAAGAACATTCTAATCGTTAACTACATAAGAGTACAGATTATAGACAAACTGTAGAATGATTTTTAAATTCAGAATGTGAGCAAAAAAATGGCTTTTGGTATTTTTTCTATTATTGGTTGGACTATTTCTCCAAACCGCATAGCTTCAGAATACCCCATGTCCTCTGCCCAGAGTGCCTTTTGGTAAAGAATTTTCAGTATGTACGCAGAAGATTCTAAGTTTAGAATAGAGATCTTTCCCTCCAGTGCTTTATTCAAATGTGAGGATAGTGTTTAAGAATTTTCTGGGGAAAGTAGCACTAGGCAATATAGTTGGTCAGAAATTAAATGGCTAAATGTGCTTTGGAGGTATGTTAGAAATCAAATAAATCTTATTTGTGTATCACCTTCTGATATTACCTTTTCTTTCAAAGTTTTATGCTCTAAATAGTCTGGTCTAATCCCTTTCATTTTATATTCATAGATGTTTGGCTTTCTGCATTGTTTTGATCTGGGATGCTATTGAATTTTTTGACATGCTGAGCCTTTCGTGTTTTCACAATTCTTGTTTGTTAAAGGTGTGATTTAAATGCATGTTCTAGGAAAGGTATCTGAACACTGGAGTCTTTAGTATTTAACAGTATTCAGTACACGGTAAACTGACATATGCCTCTTTCAAAGCACTCTATGTAGCTTGTTGAGACCATGGCCATCTGTCATTTAATATCTGCCAATTGCCAGCTGCAACTGTGGCATTGGTTTGGTAGCCTTCAATACAGTACCTGCTGTGGACAGCTTTGCAGCCATATCAGAGATCAGGGCTGGGATTAACTGACAGCCTGAAACACAGGAGGGATGAAATACAGAATTTTTCAGAAAGTCCTTTTTTTGTCTGTGTTGCCATTAGAGATATACCTGGGAGGCTCATGTCTTGGAGAGTCAAAATCTCCATTAAAATATCATGTTTCTGAGCACATGAAAGTCTGTCTTGGTCACAGTTACGCATGTTCAGAGTGTCAGTGCTGACTATGAGTTGTGTATAAATCATTTTTCTCCTTTCTCAGACTTCACACAATTCAGTTCGCAATGCAAACTTTTACATTATCTAATACTAAAAAGAGATTGCTTCCAACTTGCAAAATGTGCTGTAAAGAGTTTTATCACATAATATCGCAAGGTAAGCAGCTCTTGTAACAAGTTTTAGACGATTTTCTCACTCAAAACAAATGTCTGTGTATCCTAGAGAGCTGTCCCAGCTGGAGCTGGCAGTAATTTTTTACCGCTATTTTTCTTGGGACAAATATCCATTTTTCTATCAGGTCTTAGGAAAAAACATATTTGTGTGACAAAGGGTACTCAGAAAAGCTAATCTTCACAGAGTCACTTTAGAAAGAATGGTGAGTTGCTTTGAAATGCTTTTCAAGTAGGATTTCTCCTCTCCTTGACCTTTCTCTTAACTATGATAGTCTTTACAAATGCTCTATTCACTTTGCAAAAGATTTTGACTGGACCATGTTCTTCAGAGCAACTAACAGCACAATAAAACCCATCTAGAAAGTGAAAATTTGGCTTCATGCCATTGCTGTGTCATTCTCCCATTTCAGACATTGTAACTTTGACCTGTGGGCTAAATAGGAACGTCTTTTCTATATCTTGTCATTTCACAGGAATTTTCATTGGGTTTTGCATTTGCCCCGAGTCAAAGTGGAATGGCTTATTGAAATGTCGGGTTTGGAGAAAAAGTATTTCTCATTTGAGTCTAGTTTTAGCCATATTAAATACTGCCTAATATTCTGTTTTTCATGTGCCTTAGCATGCGTTCCAGGACAATCTTCTCCAAGATTTTGCCAGGCACAGAGATGAGACTGACTGGTCTGTAATTCCCTGGGTCATCCATTTTCCCCGTCTTGAAAACAGGGGTTATATTTCCCTTTTTCCAGTAGTTGGGAACCTCACCTGTCTGCCATGATTTTTCAAATATGATGGACAGTGGCTCAGCAACTTCATTTGCCAGCTCCTTCAGGACCCATGAATGGATTTTCATCCCATGGACTTGTGTATGTTTAGGTTCTTAAGATGATCTCAAACCTGATCCTATTCTACAGTGGGCAATGTAGAAAAAATTTTAATGGTATTCATATGTTTTATGATAGTTTTTGGCTCTGATCTACTAAGAGGCAAGTGCAAAGATCTGTGAAACCAATTTGAAATATTTCAGTTATTTTTCTGGTTCACAAAAGAAACTTGTATTGTTTACATGGTGCAAAGGATTTCACAGTATTCTTGGAGCTGCTATTCTTTGATGCTTTCACAGGCCTCACAAGAATCCTAAGTGAATGTCTGACTGTGAGAGTTTAACTTCTTCAGCAGTTTGTATCATAGAGAGGCTTTAGACAGCTCATACTAAGAAATTATCTTATGGGTTCTTAACACCAGTAGTCCTAAGATCTAGTTTCTAAACTATCTGAGGAAAAAAAGTCTCTATCTCACTACAAAAAAACCCTTTCCAAAATCCAGTCAAATGAGTAGAGTCGAAGGTCATGACTTAAATAGAGTCTTCTGAAAGCAAATATAAAGTCCGGAAGGATCTGAGCACCACATATAAAATTGCATCTTAAAAAAAAAAAAAAATTATGAGGCAGATTTTAGGGGAAAAAATTTCAAAACTACGAGATTTATGTTTATGACTTTTGGTACACTGTAAATATTAAAGACAGCTAAGAGTTGCACTCAAGTCGTCAATGTTTGCTGTAGTGCTTGAAATTAGCTTTGTGTCTGAAGGTGTTTGAACAGTGACATTTTAAGTCCCTGATCTGAAGTTAGATTCCAGGGACTCAGATACCTAATTGACCTAAATGGATGCAAACTAATGTACCCGCATTATTTCATCCTGTGAGAATCTTGCCCTGTAACTTAATGAAGTGTGTAATTTCTGAGTTGTCAGCCCATAAACACATAAATGATCATAATTTGATCTGTAGCAAATTTCTAGCTCTGATCAGCAAAATTTAGTAATGATATCTTCTTCTGAGAATAATGACCATAAAATCTAACTCCTGTGTAGTCTTTTTCAGGGCTACAACTCCTACTAATTCCTTCTAGGCTTGAAAAACTATTTTCATTTTCTATAGCCAGTATCATTTAATACTCCAAAGTGGCACAGAAACATGTTATGCTCAGTAAGTTGAATTCAAACAAATTGCTATAGAAGTGTATCATTCAGGTTAAATATAAATAGTCCTGTAGCATTATTAATAGATGTTGAGTTGCTGGGTTTCAGTTTCCCTATTTACATGTCTCTCAAATGTTGGTAAAATGCACGTGAAATGCTCCCTTTGAAAGAATAAGGTCCTTGTTCTGTAAAACTGGTCACTTCTGGAGATAAATGTGTATAAACCCATCTGTAAGAGTCTGATTCAAAGCCTGTTGAAATGAAGGTTTCTTATACTGCTCTGTATTTGGTTATAAAATTGTTTACCTATTTAATACTTTTGTCATTAAAGACTGTGAGATTCAGAGAGATAAGGCCAGTAGAAATCATAGACTCCTCTTCCCATTTCTT